>JAJKFI010000050.1:7983604-8003688 GCA_029204185.1 Lerista edwardsae
GCGAAGAGTCGGACACGACTTAGCGACTGAACAACAACAACAAAGTTGATAGCTTGGTGATTTAATGGCTACTGATGTTACCATACCTGCTCAGAAGGGACAGGTGCATGTACCCAAGCAAGCATGCTGGGAAATCTTTGGTCTTGGCACACTAATGGGGAACTGATGTTTGCAAGAGAAAATTCAAATGGTTCAAATCACAATACACAGTTTATTTGGGGGTTGTTTACAGTAATAAGAGAGAGAATTGTCATGCATGCAGTACAACATCTGAGTAATAGTGCTATCAGAGGCAAAACATTGATACAAAGAAAGGCTAAATGAAAGAGCGATAGTACCCCAACAGTGCCCATTAGAACAAGCTGTGTTCAGGTTGAGTCTGATTATCTGTGAATTTTACATCTGCAGATTTGGCTCAACGTGGGTCCCCCAGACCTGCGTTGAGCCAGATTAGGCCCAACTTGAAGCCTCTGGAGGCGACCCGAGCTGTGCTCGGGTCACCTCCAGAGACTCTCCTGAGGCTGCACGTGCCTGCCTGTGGCCTCGGCAGACTTCAAAATGGCCGTTTCAGCAAAAAAAAAAAAGTTACTTGTGTTTTTCAGCGAAAACTGGAAGTGATGTTTTTTGCCTTTATAAGGCATTACGAGGCCCAGGAAAGCCCCTTCGGGTGGGCTAAATCTGTGGGTTTAATTACCTGTGGATTTTTAAAATCCTCTTTGAAGTGCGGGAGCTGCTCTCCATTACATGGTCTCTTAACTAATGACTCAGTCCAATTGTATACCCCCAAAGGCTGCTGTTCAGTACAGACATACTTTATACACTCAGTTCTTGCTAGACCAGTTAAGAGACCCTTGTTCTAGACAGCGTGGGACCTCTGGACTCAGAGAGAGAGAGAGGGGGGGGGCCACACAATCAATATGAGAATAATCCGACAGGCTACTGGCCAAAATTACCTCTTTCACTCTGTCGAGATGAGCTGGCATTTGGAGTGCTGAGATGCGTTGCTCAGGCTCATTCAACCAAAGTACGTCCTGGGTCAATGATCAGGAATATGCAGTGAAAAGAGGAGAGCAGGAGGGGGTTTAGGGGAAGAAGAGGACCAGCCGAGCATGCTTCATGATTTCAGACAATTAGGAAACCTTGAAGCTTCTACTCTCTTCTCGGAGACTCTCAGACTATGGTTGCTGCTACATAAGAAAAAGCCTTGCTGGATCAGGCCAAAGGCCCATCTAGTCCAGCTTCCTGTATCTCACAGTGGCCCACCAGATGCCTCAGGGAACACATGAGACAATAAGATGTCTGCATCCTGTTGCCACTCCCCTGCATCTGGCATTCCAAGGTAGCCTACTTTTAAAATAAAAGTTCCCATGAGACACTGGGAAGGAGGAGAAGGGCATGGTTCAGTAGTAGGTGTATATAATGTCTAGTAGTACTGAAAGCCTTGCGCAGAACACCTCCTGCACTGTTGCAGATTTGCTGTAAGGGCTGACAGCCCTGGACCAACACAATCAACATGTGTCCTCAGAGGCACATCAGATTGCGCCCTAAATTGCACTTGAAATCTAAGATGATGTATGCCACTGAATGTATTTATAAGTCTCTTGCATACTTTCCTTCTCCTGTGTATGAGATCCTAGTGCATCACATCATATTTAGGTATATAAAAAATTGTGGTTTCATTTACAGTGCAATCCAACACACACATCCCATGGCCTGTGCAATCTTCTATATAGCGGGCACAGATCTGCATAGCTCATAGGGGTAGCTAGTGCCTACCCCAGAGCAAGGGAACGAACATGCCCTTGCCCATTGGAGGCTCCAGCCTGCTACCAAGCTTAGGATTGCACTCTTAGAGCAGTGTAGAACTCTATAAACCTACATACTAAAAAAGTTGGTAGTTATTAATATATCTCTTCGTTTTAAAAATGAAAGCAAAATGTAGAGGGGGAAAAATAAAGAGCAAATGAGGAAATGCCAAAGAGAAAAAGTTCTTGTTTTTAGAAACTTGGGGAAAAAAACACCAATGTGAGACAACATGTAGGATTTTAGCAGGAAGAACATTAGTTTTTCTGCATGCATGGAATAAAGGGAAAAAAAACCAGTGAAGAGAAACAAATCAAGAAAGAGGCATGCAAGGATGATGAGTGAAATACCAAACTGAATGGATGGGATCGATGTAAACCGAAGTTCTTGTGTTCACATGCTCAGGGCCTCATAAAAAAGTGTTTGCCTTTCTGAAGCATTTAACATCTGACAAACTTACTGGTCTCCTGTTGTAGAGAGGAGAGAAATGGCTTTAAGAGATCAGAGGATCGCATTTCAAATTGTTGGTTTAGCAATTACATTTTGAAAGAACAAAGTGCTGGTGAGTGCTGTCCCGATAGTCAACATACACCTGGCCAAGAGTAATGTGTCATATTTATATATACATATATTCCCTTGGTGTGAGCTAGTCTCACCAATTGAACTGGTCCTCTCTGCAGTTCTGCATGCTTCTCAGACCAGTATCACACCTCCCTTGAGACATTGTTGCTGGCTGTAGAAGTTCCATGTTGCATGCAGAGATTAACAGACCGTGTTCCTGTGGGGTTTTTTTGTTTGTTTGTTTTGTTGGTCCAAAGAAACATCTCTAGTTTATAAAACAACATACAGTTAGGTCTTGGAATCCAAAACATGACTGCATAGAAAATGGTGTGACCCATAGCCTGATGTATCGCAGCACAGGGGAAGTTCAGAGTAATCCCTTTGTGTAGAAGACAGTGAAATCTCTTTGAATGTGAGCTATATAAGGGGAGCATGAATCCGTCAATCAATCACTAGTATTTATATACCTCTTTTCAACACAAAGTTCACAAAGCGGTTTACAGGCAAATAATAACATTAAAGTTAAATGGCTCCCTGTCCCAAAAGGGCTCACAACCTATAAAAGAATGAAGAACACCACCAGCAACAACCACGAGAAGGACACTGTGCTGGAGTGAAGAGGGACAATTGCTCTCCCCCTGCTAAATATAAGAGGACACCACTTGAAAAAGTGCCTCTTGCCGTCATTACTTCAAATACTGCTTCCTGGATGATTCTGTGTTCTCATTATCATATGTGCTTGCCATGAAGTTTTCATACGAGTTGTGCATCAGGTTGTCTGCATGGTAGAAATGTGTCCCAAACAAAAGTGAAGGCTATATTGTATTACCTAAATGGAGAGTGTGTAAATCTAGCATTTTACAGTTGCTTAAGTAACAGCATTTTATTTGGCTCAGTGTTGTTTTGTTTTAAGTAGCTTATTTGCAAATCAGCAAGCTGCATTGTTCGGTACAGTATCCTTTTTTATTTTTAATTCATAAAAATGTTTTGAAAAATCGTTATACTATAAAAAGTTGTCTGTTAAATCTTTTTTTCTTGGATTTTGTTTTTCGACAACTGCTGTAATTATTTTTACTGAATGAATGTGTAACTTCACCTCTTTTTTTTTTTTTAAGTGCTGGAAAGAAAGATATCAACAAGGCAGAGCAGAGAGGAGCTGATAAGAAGGGGTGTCCTAAAGGAAATAACTGAGCAAGGTAATGGCAAGTAATATAAGGCTAGATAACAACATTTACGTGACACTTTAGATTACAGTTGTTGATCTGCTGCTGCTGTTGTCAAGCGGGCCTCATACCTTCTTGTGAATTCATACCTTCTTATGGCAAAACAGAATCTTTTAGAAGAACAAACCGTATAGGTACAATTCCACCATTGCTCATTGTTTGCATTGGTGCACTGAACCATGGTGTGTGTTTGACGGAACACTTACACAACTGCTTTAAGGGTGAGTGCCTGAGTGCAGGTTGGGAGAGCGTGTGCTGTGCTCTTAAATGTGGAGGAGCTGTTGTCATATGCACATGTGAAGATAAGACTTGATATATATTTGAAGGACAGCATGGCGCCTTCTAAAAACTGCATCACAAATGCATCAGGCATTTGGCATGGACAGATAAGTCTGTGCAAAAAGCACCTTCACGTTCAATTACCTCCCTGTTCGTTTTTTAAATTTTCTTAGAAACTGTCACTTGCATCTGGCATTTGGATTGAGTCACTGAAACCAGTGACTGGAAGTTGACGGTTTATAGCAGTGATTTTAACTTTGTTCATTTCAGGGCACACTGAAAAGGTGCTAAAATTGACAAGGCCCACCATGCTGCTGATGAGGGGCTTGCACCCCCCAACGGCCCTGCTAATAAACAACCCTTCCATAAATTCACATGGCACACATGCAGACCATTCATGGCACACTGGTTGAAAATTGCTGGCTTATCAGCAAAGAACTGCGATTGACGTGCAGTAGGGCGTCCTCACTGATTGCCCCACCCCTGCAGCAAATCGGGACAGGGCTTGTGGGGCCTCATTGGTCCTCGGTTGGGGAGGGTGGGAGCAAGTGCATATTAGCAATGTTTGCTCCACCCTCACTCAGTTGAGCCCCGACCAGCGATCCCTGCCCTCCCACCCGTTTGCTGGCTAGCTGGTTGCTTTCTGGGCCAAGTAGGAATTTTTGCTTTCAGCATGATTGGCTTGTTTGCTGGATGTTTTTTCACCTCCCTCGGCCTGTGATGCGGTGGCCGTTCTAATTAATAAAAATTGGTCACTTTATGAGTTTGTGCGGGGGGGGGGATAGGAAGGTTGCTGTGTTACTGTTGGGTGTCCATCTGAGACAGCACAGGCAGGGAACAGCCAGGGCCGCTCATAAGTTGCTTACCTGGCTCAGTGAGGCAGGTGGGCTTACCCCTGGCCTGACTTAGCAAGGGCTACCTTTCAGCTTTGCTGGGGTGAGCCGGCACGGTTGCACTGTCTCGAGCCTTTGGGTTGGCAATGAGGGACTCAAGCTTGTCTGTGATGGGCTGGGGTCTGGAGTCAGGTGACATGTCCATTGATCATCCAGATCGTCCCACATGCTAGTTAGAGGGTTTGCTCAGCTGCAAATGTAAGGTAAAAGTAATGTAATGTAAAATGTAATGTAAAAGTTTAATAAAGTGGACCTTAACTCCAAGCCTTGTCTCGCGTGCTTATTTGGGGGGTGCAGGGTAACTGCAATCCTATCCGTTTATAACTCATTATGCAGAGAGATACCAAAGTAGAAACTGAGAGCGGGGAATGAGAGAGATACCACCACATGATTTTTGTAACAGTAATTTTAAAGGCCAGAACAGCATTTTGGGGAGGTGGCATTAGCCTTTAAAATGGCAAAAGATTTGCTTAATTGCAAAACAGCACACAGCATCATGACCCATCACAAATATTCTTTTTTTAAAAGTTCAAAGCTTATGACTCTGGTCCTGAAAAGCATTATTCTAGCAGAGTCAGCATATGGAAGGATCAAAGAGACTTCAGTGTTAGAATTCAAACCCTAAAGGTGTGCTGTTCCAAAGTATTAAAAACCTATTTTTAAACACATTATAGGCTAGGATTTTCCTTCCCCAAATTGCTAATGGCTGTACCTGCATTATCAATATCAACCTGTATTGTTGATACCTGCATATTATGTAGGTATACCGGTATCATCATGTGAGTCATTGTTGCATATTGCTGAAAGTAATGTTTTCAGGGGGAAATGCATAAATGCGGGATGCTAATGTAGGGCCTTTCAATCCTTTTTTATTTTTAAAGTGCCACTTTTGTGCATACCAGTTTTGACAATGCAGTTGGGCCTTTGTATCCGTGGGTGTTCTGTTCCTGGAACCCTTGTGGATTAAAAAATGCACTGATTTTGCCCACACCCCAATCCTCCGAACCCAGCCAGAGCTGAGCTCTGGTTGCCTTCCGAAGCCCACCGAGGCCGCCTGTGGCCTCAGCATGGCCAATTAGGCCCAAAACCCTGCTATTTCCGGTTTTCACTGAAAACTGGAAGTTGTGTTTTTAATGCCTTATAAGGCATTACGAGGCCTGGGGAAGCCCCGCAGGGAAGCTTCAGGTCAGAGGCTTCAGGTTGGGCCGAACCTGACTCAACACAGGTCCAGGGAACCCAAATCATAGATATAAAATCTGATGATAATTAGGCTCAGCCTGTATTGCCACCCCCAGGCGGGTCTTTTGTGTATGGGGGTGGGCAGCTTGTACTGGCAGTGAGGGAGGGGCGTCTCCAGTTGATGCCGTCTCTTACCGTCTCCTTTCGCCTGTATCCTCCCTGCCAGACCTGCATCTCATTTGAAGGGGGCTTGGACTCGGCATAGCCACCCCTTGCCGCCAGTGCATCGGCATCCCAGCACTCTCCACTCCCAGTGGGCTCACACTTGCTCCAGTCGGCAGGGCAGTGAGGTCAGGTTCCGCCTGCCATATCTTGAAGGGCAATAGCGCCTGGACCGCCGGTTGAAAAGCACTGCTCCAAAGTACACTGTCAAAGTTGGGTCATTCCTTTTTGCTTCTGTTTCAGATGGAGATGTAACTGTAAATTGTGAAATATCAAATGGCCACACAGTAGTCATTGGTGAGGAAGCCATACAGGAAGAAAACGCCAAGACTATAGAAGACAGTAGCTCCAGAGCTGCAAAAGCACCAAGTCCAGAAGAGAGAAAAGAGGGTAGAAAAGGTACTTTAAAATGCATTTTAAGGTTTCCGCTTTACAAAGTAAGGAGTGGGCCATCTAACGTAAAGCAATGCTTAATATGAAAATGACTATAACCACAAGGAACCCAAAGGCTCTAAGCAAGCCAGGTGTTCATAAGAAAAGTCATTTGTCCTCAAGCGGAAATAGAATCAAAAATAAAAATAAAACAGTTGGCCAGGCTGTGAAGGTGGGGAGGGAAGGTAAGGAGTAGGCGCAAGCTTCAAATCAGTCACTCTAACCTGCATTGATTCTCGTTCTAACCCAGCACAACCATCCTCTTGTCTTCTGTTAACTAGTAACTGTTCATTTCTGTGCATGTGGAACTTCTCCCTACTTAAGAAAAAATCAGCACTTTTCTGCACCTCGAGGCAGATTACACAATTTAAACAAAACAAAGCCTTCAAGTCACAATTACTACATTGCTTTTCCATCTGTGGCAGTAGTAATTCTGAAAGTGCCACTAAGGGGTAGCATTCTGTCTCTGTAAGAGCATGCCATACCCAGTGCTATAGGGAGGGAAATTTTGTCTGTTTCTGAAATACTACTTTCTATACTACTTCCTATATACAGTATATATATTTTTAATCTGACTATTCACAACACGCTTGGAGAATAAATGATGGCTGTCCCACACTGACACAATATAGTTATTTCTTGAGAGTGTGTTCAAGATTTTACAAGAGGGTGGACACCTGGCAGAGACGGATGTAGGCTTGTTTGAGAACTTTCTCTAAAATGATTCAGACTGCAAGAGCTAAGAGCAGGCACTGCCTTCCAATAATGGGAAAGGACTTTTTTTTTTAAGTCCTTCTCTTCTGCTTGTTAAGAGCCACTCTGGGCCAGTTGTATCTGGACATACACTCTGGGTATGTATCTGGACGAAATACTTGGTGGGCTCAGCATAATTTAGTGTCAATTCTTGTTGTTTTTAAAGTGAAAACGGTTCTGACTCCCAAAAGATGAAGCAGCCAAAAAAGTGTGTGTGTGTGTATTGTCTAGCTTTTTGCACCTTATCACCCCTTTGTGTCAGTTGCTTTCTGTTCACTTTCTCGTTCGTAGAGAAACCTCTCTCTAAGGGTCCTGTAACCTCAGCATCCCGTGCTTTGCCACCACCTCCTCCTAAACCTAAGCCTAAAGCTAAAAAAGCAACCGTCCCTCCAAAAAGTGCTGCTGCCACCGCCACCACTAGCCATAAGACTAATGAAGTGCCACATGCTAAAAAAAAAGCCAGGGCTCCTGCTAAGCAGGCCTCTGCCCCACCTTCCAAGCCAACAAGTCGCAACGTGAATCGAGAGGCTGGTGAGTATGGATGGGTTGTTCCATAATGCATTTGGATGCATTCGCTTTGGGGAGCATGGCTTAGGACGCATGGGGCTTATTGCTTGCACTTAAATGTTGAAAATACTAATTCCATGTGTTTGACTAATACTAACTCTCCATCAGTCTTGTGCTCAAATTCAGTAGGGGTTACCTGGAAATCAGTTTTCTAGCTAATATATTTCATTGCCTGTGCTTCTTCTCAGCCCATCTTTACCCCTGCCATGTTACTCTAAGGGCTAAGCCACAGTAATACCTCTCCCAAAGTTGACAGTTGTTGCCTGTATACATGAAAATATTATGATGGGCAAGATGTGACCTGTGCAGAAAAAGCTGGTCCTGGGGCATGTTTTTGTGGTAATCGAGCATTTATTCAGTGTAGATTTCTGGCTCTCATTATCATAGAAATCTGTTTGAAAATGCAACGAAAAAAACACAAAAGGATGCATCAGTATTGTATTGAGAGGTGAATCAGAAATGCATCATGAGGTCAGGGGAAGTGATCTTATGATGGCGTATTTTCATAGTCAGAATGGAACTAGTGAATCTCGTTGCGTTTATGCAACAAAGCCTTATTCTGAAATTGTTTCCCCAAATGTGGAAAAGGTATTAATTAGCATGCGTAGATCTGGAAATCATGTAAATTGCAATGCAATGGAGACTGGATTCTCTGTACTTGCTTCTTTATTCTTTTTGTTTCAATATTTTGTGGTAAAACTGTCAAAAATCCTGCCTTTTGTTTGTTTAAATGTCTAAGACACTATGGGAGCCTCTAGGTTGATGGGGAAAGGTAGGATAAAAATACTTAAAATTAAAAAAAAATACTTCAGCATTTATGAAGGCAATAACCCTGGTGTTCAGTGTCCCAGGTTTCATTTTTACAACCCATGAACCTCAAAAACGGCAAGTTTCCTATGCCAAACCATAGTTGTATGCCAAATCATAGGCACAGTAGTAGCCAGCATATATTAGCATTTTTCCCCTCAATAATTGCAGATCATAGTGTTTGGTTTGTTACTAGTCCCATGAGAGAGCATTACTTTGTACACCAGTTTTGAAAAGTTATGTTTTTGCTGTTGATACCTGTAAAAGAGCTGATCTTCTAAAAATAACCCTGGGCTCAATTTTGTGAGTAGATTAAAATGCCCGGTTCTGTTGCTTTATTCATACTCGGTCTCTGTCGACTGGCATATACAAAACCATTCCTTAACTTAGGCAGTTCAAGATTGGGCTCAGTTGCCTAACTGTTGCGGGTGCAGTGGCAGCCAAGCAGCTGATGGGCTCTCCCTAAGGGTTCGTCCCCTTTCCCTGGGGAAAGCCCTGCCGCCCGCAATGGAGCTGTCAGCTCACAGCCAGCTATTTTGCCAGCAGTGAATCAAGCAGCCCCATGTTGGGCTGCCTGAGCCATTGCAGAGGATAGGATCCGGTGGTGGAAGCCTCCGCTGGGTCCCATCCACTCGCGGCTGGCGGCTCCCCTCTCCTCCACCCAATTTCCCCTGCTTCCCCCTCCCCCCAAACGGGCCTATTGGCGGCCAGCGCTGCTGGAACATCAGCTGGCCACCCACTTGCATTGGGGCCAGGTGCTTAATGATCCTGCCCCATCGCAAGCGTAAATGTGTCCCAGACGTACTTTATGACACATTCGCAACATTTTCGCCAGTGGGACAGACATACCACGGGTGATAAGGATCGGGCCCTGAGAATGGTCCAGAGGATCATGTGCAAAATTACCCGTGCTGACCTTAACCATGGTTAAGTTTGCATCATTATTAGCAACAGAATGCTAATCTGGTTCCTGTGTAATCAAGTTTGTTATGCAGCTTCAAAGCCTGATTAAGAAAAACTCCACTTAGCAGTTAATCACTGCTAAGGTTGGTGCAGATATATTGCTTAAGGCTGCCAGAGGGAGGATGGGAAGAATTAGCACATCAGTGGTCTGAAGTTCAGGCAAAGGGGGTAGCTATGCCATCCGACACCCGGGGGGGGCCCAAGATTTTTTAACACCCTTCTGGGCTTGCCAGAAGCCTTAGAAAAGTGGTGTTTTCACTTTAACTAGAAATGCCTTTCTAAGGCCTCTGGCAGACCTTCTAAAGCCGTCAGAGGCTCAGGGAGGCTGTGCATGGCCTCCCAGACATCAGAAGGACACCAAAAGGCACTCCCTGACACCCCTCCCAAGGTGTGACACCTGGGGTAATTGATCCCCTAGCCCTCCCTTCGCTATGCCACTGAAGTGGAGAGATGAAAGGAAGTCCATGACCCTGCAGGCTATTTTGTATAGCTTAACCATGATTAAGGATATGTACCCTGGCTGAGTACTAATGTGCTTATTACATGTGGATGCTGCTAGTGTTTTCTCCAAAGTGTTTTTTTCTTTTTTTTTAGTCTTAGACTGTAAACCTTGCAGAAGTGCAAAATATATTAACACAGTATTTAAAAAGAAAATGGTTTCTAAGATGACTGCCTGTGTGTGTTCTATTTTCAGCTAGTTCCTCTCATGTAAAAAAAGTGCAGGGTTCCAAGTCCTCTTCATCATCTCCTTCATCCACATCATCTCGCCCTAAAACCTCTAAGGAGCAGCCATCAAGCAAAGCAAGCACAGGAGCGCCCAAAGACAAGAAAAAGCCTGGAAAACAGGTGGCCACACGAACGCCTGCAGAGGGGGACATTTCTTCCTCCTCAAACGCAGCAGCCGACAACCCAGAGACAAAAGTGGATAACGCTAAGCCAGACGAGCCTCTTCACAATATTCCTGAAGCTGAAGGCGCAAACCAGCAAAGCACAGTTTTTGTTCCTCCCCCTCCTCCTGCTGTTCCACCTCCTCTTCCTCCATCCATCCCGTCTCCGTCTCCAGGCTCTCAGCCCACTGATTTCTCAGACACACAAGATGTGCCGGTTAGCACTGAAATAGGCCCGTCTGTCCCTGGCACAGATTCTAATGGTCTTCACACAAAAACTGAAGCAAACAGCGAAAACTCTTCAAGTGGTGCTGTCTTAGACAACAACCTGGATATTGGGGAAGAAGACACAGAATGGTAAGACTATGGGTTCTCGGGTAATTGCAGTAATTTGGGGCATAGTGCATCAATGAGTTTTCAGGTGGTAGGGAGCATCTCAGCCAGGCTTTTCAGGTACCTTGACTTAAAATAGGAATGTGTGCTACAAAAGAAGCATTTTTCTAAACTAGTGTTGTGTTTACAGTGCTCAGTTCTAATCATGACCACAAACAAGTGGGGGGGGGAATTGGCCCAACCCATAGAAAATTAAACATCAGCCTTTCAAAATAGCATACTTAGATTGCTTTGACTCTCAAATCTGCATCTGAACCTGCAAACTGGCTTCTGTTCAAGAAGCCAGTGCTTATTTAGAAATAAATACATTTCTCTGGTTTTGTCCTTTGTAAACCTTGTTCCAGGAGAAAGCATGATCAGATTCCTAGTTCTATTTTAAAACAAGGTGGTTGGCAAAGACTGTGTAGCCTGGTGGCTTTCCCAGCAGTCCCTGGAGAGGGCAATTGCACTGGTTGTCTGAGCATCTGTGAGAATGGTAGGTACTGGGACTCTGAGGAGACTAGAGGGAGATTGTGTGAAACAAGCTGGTGAAGTCATCAGAGGGCAACACAAGGCACTGAGGGGCTTTCAAGGTAGCTGGCAGATCATAAAAAAGTCTATCTCTGAGGGAGGAGGAGAAGTTAGCCTTCCACCTGACTAGTCCATGAGCATGGGCGGGAGAGTAGTGGGTGTGGTAGATGCACCTCTGTTCCTGAGGCTGAGCTTGTTGATCCGTGGCAGCAGTTTAGGGTGAGATGGTCTCAGCAGATTGTGCCTCATATAGTACCTACTCTTTGCTTACTGAGATCTGGAAGGAACATTCTGTGTTTTACTTGCTGCTGTGCAGCATGAAAAGGCTCTGATTCAGTGAAACAATATTTCTTTCAGAAATGATTATGATCCGCTTTGTTTCTTGATAATCTGGAACTCTGTCTTCTTCTGTGCTCAGGAAAACTCCACAAGTTCTGCATTAGAACACCCACACGTGTGCACTCAAAATCAGTTTGTGTAGCTCCAGCAGCTACCATGACAATCAAGGATTTCCTAGAGAAAAGCAGTTTCCCCTGAAATTGTGCATGTTTTATCCCTTTAAATAGTTAAATATGTTGAATGTGACATCTAAATGGAAAAGGTGTGTTCGAAAATACTGGGGGTTGGGAGGGAAATATAGTACATATTGGTGTTGGGTGGTAAGCTTATATAGACAGCAGGGCATGATTAGAAGCCATGAAAGAAGGATGGGTGCTTCTGAGAATCACTGGCTATTTTGGAGCGTTGAAGCCCTTTCATACTGGAGTCTCCTATAGATAGTGATTGGTTCACACATAATACCAGACCATGATTCGCCCATCGTTGGGCTCACCATCCCTCTTCCTTCTCTTGTGCTCTAGTTCTGTCCTAATCTTTATGGTTTGCTATTACACCTGAACCAAACGCACACTTATCTCCAAGGCACAATTGCAAACTAGTTTCAAACAAGGATGTTGCGTGTGAACCTGAGGGTGTTCCAAAACCATTGTCTGCATCTCTTAAACATTTATCTGCATAATGACGTGGGCTAGAACTTTATAGAATTTCATTTATAAACAAAAGCTGAGATTCTTAGAAATCCAAACTCTGTGCCACATTCTATGTGAAATTCTGCACCAGTAGAATACAAACATTTGCATCCTTTCCTACCCTTCCCACTGTGTTTAATGTGCGGGGGAATGCATGTTGGAAACATGCTGAGCTTTGCTTGTCATCAGTTGGTCGTCTGCTTCGGAACTACCACCATTTTTTCTCGCGATATTCTCACACCAACCAGAATTCCCAATCTAGTTTAATGTACTATATTTTCAATTTTTTTCCTTCTGTTTATTTTGCACAAACATCTTGCTTTTAGGTTTGCTTTCTGCGTTTCATTTTAAGTACAAGTATCCCTCACTTACAAGTACAAGTATCCTGAACAGCCTAGGGACTAGTGCATTGTCAAAAAACCCAGAAGTCCTCAAAATGTAGAACCCAGCCTTTTTTAGCTTGCAAATGCATTTTGGATGCTGAAAAGAGGAAATAATGTGCTAAATATCACTTGCAAAAGCTAAATAACACACTGTACTCAAAAGTACAGCAAAATAAACAAGCAGCACGTGGAAGGTCATGGAACCATGACAAAATACGTTGAAAGAGTGGTTTTTCGACTGTGCTACAAAAAAAGGGTTGAAGGCGGATTGTCAAAAAGCAGATCGTCAAAGCAGGGGATGCCTGTAGTGACATTGGTTTTTTTCTTTTGTAAGTGTCAGCCAGTCCAACAAAATGACTTATATTCACACAATGGTTATGGCATGTAAGTAGCCTTCATCATGTCTGCATTGATGCTACAGGGTTTTTTTTCCCTCCATGGGTCTCCAGTTCTGCTACCAAAGAAGAGCAAGAAGAAGAGAGTCTTGACTTGGCCAGTCCTGCTTCAGCAGATGAGCTTTCTGAATCCTTGAATACTCCAGAGAGTGAAAGCAGCAAAGAGAGTCACACCAGTGACTCAGATTCAGATGGGCCAATACTCTACACGGATGACGACGACGATGAGGACGAGGACACAAGTAATGAAAGTAAGGTGACCTAGTATGCAAGTGTTAGTCACTTCTGCAGTGGAAAAAAAGATGCATGGCACAGGACAGAGAAGGTGATTTTGCTTTGGCAAAGGAACTGACTTGCCACTTCTTTTGGACTCCCAATCAAGTCAGATTGTTACCTAGCCATAGTTAAGACTTGCCTTTCTCACAACATGCTTTATTGGAGCACTCTGGGTATGCCAAATTAACTTTTTTGGAATGATTAAAGATGCAGATCTCCAGGTTCCATATTTTTATACGTCATTTTATTAAGATTTTGTGAATCTGCCTTGGATGCCAGTTACGGCAGAAAAGCAGCATGCAATTGTTCAAAAATAAGTAATAAATCATAATGAATGCACTTGAAAATAATTATACTAATGACAGTCATTTAAAAATGATGAAATGCATTAAGAAAGAGAGAGAATGTGCTATGACTGAAATGTATGCTCTAGTTATCATACAGTATCTGTCAGAGGCTTATTTCCAAAAAAATTTATAGGCACTGAAGAAAGTTTGCTGGCTGCATCCTTGCTGGCAGCTTGTTTCTTTAAGTTAGTCAAGCTCTTGCTGGCATGGAATAACTTGAGACTGTTTTGTTTCTGAAATTAAAATTCCTCTGTTGAAAGAGACAGAAAGATAGATGGTACATGTGTGCCACATTTAAAGGTTCTTGGCACGGTTAACCTGAATATAAATCAATTTATATTCATTTATATTCCCTTTCCCCTTTAAATCTTCTTATTCATCATGTCCTCTTTTCTCACCCTCTAAATCCTCCCCCCACAGGTTCTTTAGCAAGTAAAATACGGCGTAGGGATACTCTTGCAATTAAACTTGGTAACAGACCCTCGAAAAAAGAACTGGAAGACAAAAACATTTTACAGAGAACATCTGAAGAGGAGAGGCAGGAAATCAGACATCAGATCGGCACAAAGCTAGTGAGGTATCGGTTGTCGGAGTGAATTTGGGAGGTGGGGAGAGAAGGAAGGCAGGCCTGGGGTATAAGGCACAGGCTTGTTTCCCATGTTGTTCAAACTGGTTGTGTGTCGTCTTTTAACAGTATGAAATAAATTACACTTCATAGTTATGAAACTACTACAGATGTTGCACTTTCTGACTAATGTAATTTTACATTACAACTGATGTAATTTTTAATAAAAGGATGAGTTAATTTTTCATTTTCTAACCGTGTAGATTACTGTTAACATTCTAACTTCTTATTCACATCCTTCCTATTGAAGCTAAATGAAATGCATAAAGTAAAAAAGAAATTCCTATAACTTAAAAGTTTTAAGAACTGATATTTTTTAAACTGCATTTCTTTAAAATGCTACAGGTGGGCCTCTGTATCCACAGATTCAAATATGTGGTTTCGATTATTCATAGAATTGGAGGGCCTGCACACCCCACCCCCATGCAGCCATTAACTTGCTTTAAAGATTTGCCCCAGTGAAAATGTTGCTATAAGCTTACATGCTCATAGCAACCTTCGGGCTGCCTCATAGCATCCTGGACATTTGAAGAAAAAAAAAAACCCTAGATGGAAGTTAACAAGAAGGCTCACACAAGCACATGACACTGCTGTTTGCACAACCTCCAGCCCTAGTTTGGGGGGGCTGCCTTTCAGAACAAAGGAGTGGAGGCTCCCAGAGGTGTTGCACACATGAGTGAACTTTCCTTTGTTTGTGCAATTGCATGACATTGCCGGGAACTTCGGGGCAATGATGCAGGGGCAGAGTGATGGCACATCACCACGCCCACTGCACAGGGGAAGGTCCATCATGGGGGTGACACACAGACCTCCTGCACTGGGTAATGCAAACCCGAGAGATGCCATGGCGGGTATCTTGTTGATTAATACAAAAGTTGTTTAAAGTTGCAAAGTAAATGTCAAAAGTATAGATTGGTGTAATGAAACCTAAACAGCTAAATAAACATGTGTTTTCAAGTTACACTTAATATGTGCACTCATCAGGCCAGCCAATCTTCATACCATATAACAACTATTGGCATTTCAAAGCTTGCTTGAAAATTTGTCCCTTTAAAATGGGGGTTCCAAGTGCTTTGCTGTGTCATTATACCTTAATGACTGCATGTGTTTAACCTTTTATTTTCTTTTTGCAGGAGGCTTAGCCAGAGGCCTACATCTGAAGAGTTAGAACAAAGAAACATCTTGAGGCGTAAGTGCTTGAGTCTGACGAATGTCTTTTAGTAAAAATAACCCAACTTCTTGCTGCAGTCTCAGGAAAGCAGCAGACTCTGGCATCACAATAACACCACTTCCAGCCATGACATCACTTCCAGTGGGCCCTGGACAGATTGTCATTTCAAAAGTGGATCCCAGTGCTACATCTTTCACTGATGTAGAAGAATTACTGTTTATTCCTTATAAAAGCTTTGTATGAGAATACAACATCCAAAGAACAAGTAATCTTGATGTAGGCAAGGGAATGTCCCAAGAGATTGGGCGGCCTGTTGTAGCTTTGCTTTATTCACAGTGAACATTATAGATTTAATCAGTCCACATAGAGCCAGGGTGCTCCTCAAGTGCAATTATTCTCAAGATATAAATCTATTACTACTGGGGGGGGGGGGGAAGCAGTAATTCCTCAGCCATTTTCCAATAGCAAAGTGAATCAGAAAGAAAAAGAGCCTATTTACTACCTTGACACAAGCAAAACAACCACACAGCCCTCGCCCTTTCCAGCATCCCATCTTCCCTTGGCTGCTCTAGGTGCTTTGGGACCCACCTGAAATTGGCTCACAACCCACTGGTAGGTCCCAACCTACAGTTTGGGGGCCACTGTTCTACCTTATTGGTTGAATTTAAAGGTTCCCTTCTGCTGACGGAAGAGCAACTTGCAATATCATCCTACAGAGTGACTTGTTACATTTCTGTTCTGTTGATTATCCTCTTGTTGAATTGGTTTATTTCTGTGCTGCTGGGTTTTTTTGTTTTAATTATTATAGTTTTAATTGTTTATAAGGTGAGTGGTTTGTGTATGTGGGTTGTAGAGATTGTTTTAATTTGTTTGAGTCACTCTGGGGTCCTTGGGTGAGATGAAAATCTATAAATAAGGCAGATAGCCACTTTCTCCCCAAAGCATCAGCTCTCAAAAGGCAGCATCCATTAGATAGCTTAGGCATTGCAAATGTTAGCATATTTATTTTAAAGGTGGGACTTCAAAGGTGGGAAATGACAGAGGCTGTCTGTTCCTTTTCTATGATGGACAGTCTGCAGTGGTGAAAAGGGAAGCTGGGTGAAACAAAACCCATAAACATACAAACAGAAATAAATGAGATACAGTTTATACTGTCTGTTAAACAGACAATAAAACAGACAGAAATAAAACAGACAAACAGAAATGGGTTAGAAATAGAAAAGCTGACTTTTTTCCAACCCACACAAGGCTAATGTAAATATGGTTTTTCTCTTTATTTTTAAAACAGAAAAAAATGAAGAAGAGGCGCAAGAAGCTAAACGAGAACTGAAGCGCAGTCTGAGCAGAAAGGTACTCCAAATGCCCTGTTCCGTGTCCATGTGTCCCCCTTGGGGACTGAAGCAGGGCTCCTGCACCTGCTTCATTGACTGCAAGGCTGCAATCGGCAACCTTGCTTTGTTTGCATTTCACGAGAAACCAGAGCTTGTGAATAGGATTAAACGAATGTCCTGGCTCCCTGTCCATTACATACAAGGCAACACTGTGTAGTTAGTCTGATGAACAGCTATCTGAGTGATGGTCAGTTTCCAGCTTTTGAAAACATACCCACTTTGATTCCTCAGTGGGGCACAGTACTTTCTTAATGCACAATCCTGACTTACAGGACAATATCGTGCCAACTTTGGTTTCATTTCAAATCTATGGATACAAATTACGAAAAGATGCATATAAATCCTTGGATTATTTTAATTATCCCTCATTTTCCAACTACTTTAGTATTATAACTTGGATTCTGATTTTGACTCATGCCTTGGACAGCTCAGACAAAGTACATGTGGCATGTTCGGATTCTGTTTTACTTCAAACTGACTGTTGCTTGTTTTAGTTATCCTTACGTTTGGCATAAGGTGTCAAATATAGAATATCTTTCAACAGGATGTTTGCCTAATTCAAATATCCATTTTCAATGCCTTATGGCTATGGATACTATTTTAATATAAATAAATGATCTTGTTTCCTAACAAACAGTATGTTTCTATTGCAAACAATTCAGCACAATCTTACCTCAGTTTTATGAGGGCCATCACTATTTTTTTTTTCTAACAAGAAATTAGGTTCTGCTATGTTCCAGTAGCATAGCTGTGGGGCAAGGTATGCTATGCACTGTGGCGATCAATTATGCACGCTGCATGACGCTTGGGGGCCCACTCTAATCTGCCACCCACTTCTTCCACTTTGAAAAAATGTAGATGCGGGCAGGTAGCAGTTCCAAGAATAGCTGTGAGAGAGGAGTAGGAAAACCTGCCCCCTCACAGCCCATCTTAGAGCAGTAGCCCAACACTCTGAGCAACCTCCCACTCGTTCCACTTTTTTCAAAGCAGAAGAACTGGGCGGCCAATCAGAGTGGCATAATTGTGTCACCACAGTTATTTTCGGTCACGGGGTGGCATTTGAGAGGGCAGCCCCCAGGCAGCCCAAGAGTGTCCACCACTGCTATGTCCTGTATTTGATTTGCCTCTTCCAAAGTCTATCTTTGTTCTAGATGTGGGGTGTGTGTGTGTGCAGGTGTGTTTGACTGCTTATACTTCTTTTTATAGCTCAGTCTGAGACCAACAGTGGCTGAACTTCAGGCTAGGAGAATCCTACGTTTTAATGAGTATGTGGAAGTAACAGATTCTCCAGATTACGACCGCCGCGCTGACAAGCCCTGGGCAAGGTTAACTCCTGCAGATAAGGCAAGAGACCATTTTATTTCTGCATCTCAAAATCTTTTTCCAGAGTGAAGACACTCCTACCAGTTGGCTCAACCATGGTCATGCCATTCATGGTGAAGCACTTCCAATTTGAAGGGCACATTCAATCAATCTGGTTCTAGATGACTTCTTTTTCAGTCTTTCTGTCGGTCACCACAGGAATCCCTCTGTAGAATTAATACCAGGCACGAAAAGTGCAAGTGAGTGCTACTATGGTTTCTATTTACCATATTCTACTGTATTTTTTGCACTCCACGCAAGCCAAAGATGCCTGCTATGTGTTGAGTCACAGGGACTGGTCATCATCCTACTTCCTGTTTTATCTTCCTGGGAGGTGCTGAGAAAAATGGGTGCTGAGCTTTGATCCTCTTGAAGATCCAGGAGGCTTCTTCTCCTCCTCGCTTGTCTGTCTCATCTGTTTGTGGTTTCTGAACTGAACTCCTCCACATATTTTATATTTTTTGTGGGGGACTCAGGCCTGAGTTGTTCCCATGTCTGGTTCAGAATTTCCTACAACAAAGGCCCAAACTAGATGTTATGGCTGATGCCAAAATGGCAGCCCAGCTTCTCCTCCGTAATGTTTAGTAATGCCAAACTCATAACCTGACGGTGTGTTGCTGTGTTTCCTGTTCCTCTCCATTGTCTGCTTAACTGGAGGGGAAAGAGAGGAAATGTGCACTGCAGTGACCTTGTGTCGTGTGGTTGGTGTTACTAAATGTTGCCATAAGAGAAGGGAAGCAACAGAGATGCTTGGTTGGTGCTTTCATCCACTAGCATCTCTTTCTGAACTACTGCATTAAACAAAGCAGAGGAAGTTTATTCTGAACCTTCACTCTGCATTTGCTGTTCATTTGCTGAAGCGCCATGCTTAGATAGCACTAGCAGGGATGAGCAAGATAATCCTCTGCTGGAACAGGAGACCTGGGTTTGAGATGTCCTTGTGGTAACACAACATAATAATGGTGTCACGCCTGGAATTCTGTCCTGCACTGAAACAATTGTGCTTCTAATGAGATGCTTTTTAATGCGTTTTTTTTACAAAGGATTACTGAGAGATATTAGTGGTGTGTGTTTTTTTTTAAAGAGGGGAGGGGGGAAGTACAGAGTGTGAGCAGCTCTGCCAGTCATGGAGTCCTAAAAAGGTTTTCTGTAATAAAAGTATTTGTGGTAATACTTGCATGTGGATAGCCAGGCTTTTTAGGAAATTGCTGTGGAATTGATTACTGTCTTTTTTTAAATGCCGGGGCTCATTCCCCATGTAAAGTACTTGGAAAGGCTGATGGGCTTCAGTATCTACCATCTGAAAACAAAGACCTGGAATATCCAAACACTTCATTTCATGTTCCAGAAAGCTGAAATGTGAGCTAATTTCTAGCTGAACTGCATTATTTGTCTTGCATGCCTAAAAGCTTGTTCTCAGTCAGGAGAGGCAGGAATCCTGCAGTTTGTGCAATTGCTATTCATGAAGCATTAGTCATCCAGCCCTCCAGGACTGAAGGCTGCATTACCCTCTCTTGTGGATGCACATTAAACAGATGACTGGTTAGAGTGACAGATTCCATTTTTGTCAGTAGTGTCCCCAACTCTACACACACACACACACACACACACACACACACACACACACACACACA
>JAJKFI010000050.1:8003698-8014306 GCA_029204185.1 Lerista edwardsae
ACACACACACACACACACACACACACACACACACACACACACACACACAAGCTTCCTAGTTAGCGCCATCTCTGTGCTCTCATTCTCTTATTGCAGTTATTTCACAAGGATTAACAGGTACTGTGTTAAATTTAGAAAACAGAGACCATTTGTTCTCTCATTTCGGGGAAATAGACCGAGGGCGCAATCCAACACCCTCTGTTGGCTGATGCAATGTGTTTGGCTCTTGGGCCGACGCTAGCAGTAGCATCGGCCCAAGGGCGCTGGCACAAGGCAGTGCCGCCCTTGTGCCAGCTGAACTTGGCTGGTGCAAGGGCAATTCTGGGCGGGGAGTGGGTGGGCCAGTGGGCGTGTTGGCATGGAGAGGGCAGCAGAGACAGGATGCGGCCCATAGGCCACATCCAAGTTTCTGTCCCCAGATTGTGTGGGCCCCTCGGCTCTGCGCCTGCTATTTAGCAGGTGCAGATCTGAAGAAATGCATGGGGAGGCTGGAGCCTCCCCTGGCACAAGGGTGTGAACGTGCCCTTGCCCCAGGAAGGCTCCCCAGCGCATTTAAGGTGCACTGGATATCAATCAATCAGTAGTATTTATATACTGCTTTACAACATAAAGTTCACAAAGCGGTTTACAGGCAAATAGTAATAATAAAGTTAAATGGTTCCCTGTCCCAAAGGGCTCACAGTCTAAAAAAAAATGCAGAACACCACCAGCAACAGCCACTAGACAAGACCCTGCGCAGGGGTGAATAGGGACAATTACTCTTCCCCTGCTAAATATAAGAGGAACACTACTTGAAAAAGTGCCTCTTGCCCACTTAGCAGGGGATATGGCGCAGGCCCGCCAGCCTCACCATTCCAGCACAGCTTAGGATTGGGCTGTCAGAGAAAAAGTTGGCCAAGATTGCCTTGATCCAACATTACAACTTGCTATCAAGTGCTACTCTCCATATTGAACTGTTAAGACACTGGAGGGCTTTTGTGTGCCATTTCCTCTCTTGTGAAAGGATTGGAGAGGTAGAGATGCTTGTGTCTCTCTATGGATGCTGGTATGCTGAGGCTATGGGAACAACTCAGTATAGATCTCTATCCTGAACTGTTCAGTTATAAAAGGATAGACATAAAGCAACATTTCATGGTAAGCAGCTCTGATTACAGCTGTTTAGCTATGACAAAGGGCCATGCGCGTGTACATTTAAAAACCCAAAGCAAGTTTGGAGGGATGTCTTTCTCTTACTTACACTTACGAACACCATTATGGACAACTTCACATTGTTATTGTTGTTCTCGAAATATACAGCTAGATGACCCCTTATCCGGACATCTGAAATCCAGATGTCTTTGTCAATATTTTTTAAAATTTTCTGTAGAAAGCTCATTTCCACATACAGGCTGTAAGTTCTATTCTCTGCTCTGTGGTGTGTGCCTATACAGACTTGGTTGAAATTTGTAAAAAAGGCCAGGAGACACCCAAATAGGTAAGTAACAGTGGAAAGAGCAAGAGGTAGCGTTTCTCTTTATATTTCTGCAATTATTCTGAAATCCAGACAAATCTGAACACCTTCCCATCCCAAGCAGTCCGGATGAGGGATACTCAACCTGTACCTCAACTGAAATGTGGAAAGCACAAAATTTTAAATATATGTAGATTGACATAAAAATGGGTTGAAAAGGGAACATCAAGAACAAAAAGTATTTCCAAAACAGCTACTCTGTTCTACAACAGTATTATTTTCATTGTTTCAATTTAATAGCCATCTCATCATGTTTTTTTAAAATGTTTATAATTAGGCAGCAATACGAAAAGAATTAAATGAATTTAAAAGCACAGAAATGGAAGTACATGAAGAGAGTCGACAGTTTACTCGGTAAGGAACTATGGTGCTTTTTTGTGCGGGCTCTGAGGAACAATCGACTACACTCTTAGCCATTTCAGATACTTCTGCAATTGGATCACTGCTCATTTCCTGGGATTGCTGAGATAATAATGAATGCCAGATGACCAGGTTGCCAGCTGATGAGGATTATAATGTAGCTCGGGAGGGGGCAGCAGTGGTTTTGCAGTCTCACTGCCACCCTATTCCTTCTCTTTTGGAAGCTCAGCAGAGATGGCAAAGCTGTCAGAATAGGAAGAGGAGGCGGAGGCAGCTTACCTGCAACTACGCTGGTGGTGGTGGTGCTGTTGCTGTTTTTCCAGCCAGCCTCTATTATCTTGGCTGGACTTCATGTGCCCCCCCTTCTGGCCTGTCACCTGGCCAAACGCCATGACCCCCAGTAAGTTTGGGAATCACTGGACTAGGCTAAAGCACCATTCTAAAATGTGACTTACCCACTATTGACCCAGACCGTGAAACTAAGACTTCGTCTAAATGATACAAATGCTATGCAATGGTTGAATCATGCAGAATTTTCTGAATTTACTCCTAATGTTAATTATCTTAGCTGTTAAATGCATAAATTAAAAACACCGCTAGTGCTTGCAGTTCCCCAATGAAGCTGGAAGATTACCTCTTCCCTGGTCACCTGTGGGATAGGAGGAGAGTGGATAATTCTGAAATTCGGTGCTTCAGGTCTTCTGTTGCATTGTCTATCAGACTGTGACTGCCTAGCCAGCCAAAAGGAATTCTTATCTCAGATATTTGCTATAACATTTACTATAACTGACCCAGAATGCTATAGAAAAGTGCTTTCCAAATTCCCATGAGGGAGTTGGGAGTATTGTAAGTGTGTGCGGGGGAGGGGCTATGGCAGAGACGCAATCCCTAAGACAGTGCTGCTACAGGGCGGGGGGGAGAGGTTTTTGTTCTACTTATCGCAGAGAGTGCTGGCTTGCAGGGGTGTGGAAAGCTTCATAGATGCCTCTGCAGGGCCCTGCAAGCCTCCTAAAGAGTAAGAAAAAATTATTGAAAACCACCTCCTGTTTTCAGTCAAAAAACGGAAGTGTTTTTCTATTGTTGTTTTTTTAATGTTTTGTAGGCTTGGGGAGCCCTGCAGAGGTGGCTGTGGAGCTACCCACACACATAGCCTGGAGACTGGCACTGACTTAATTATTTAAAAAAAACCCTCCCCCCACAACAGCAGCGGGGTGAGCCTGGGGCTCATGTTGTTGCCTTCTCCCTCCCTCTCCTGCCCCTTAAAGGAGCAGTGACAAGTGTTTCCCTGGCTGGTGGGTTATGACCCACCAGTTTGGGAAGCACTGCTATAGAAGTTTCCTTTTGGGGACCGCTATGTTGGCTATATCTAGGGGGAATGAGGAGAAGAGCAGGCATTAGCTGGGATTTAATGGCAAGGGGCCAGGTATCTATTAATCAAACAGTATTTATATACCGCTTTTCAACAAAAACTTCACAAAGCAGTTTACAGGTAAAAAAAAAAAGTTAAATGGCTCCCTGTCCCAAAAGAGCTCACAATCTAACAAAAAATGTAGAACACCACCAGCAATAGCCATTAGAAAAGACACTGTGCTGGGGTGAAGAGGGACAATTACTCTTCCCCTGCTAAATATAAGAGGAACACCACTTGAAAAAGTGCCTCTTGCCCACTTATCAGGTATGTTGATGTTTTAACATTTACTTTTGAATGTTTGGGCATGTTTGAATTGGTCTCATCTTCTCTGAATCTTTACACTTGCATTTCAAAATAAACTACATGTTATTTGCTAACTTCAGGTTTCACCGTCCATAATCATTTGAAAATATCCTGTAGTCCGGACACAAACTTCCTTCCTATCCTGGGAATGCAGCATCCTGAAAACCGAGAGTACATTGGCACTCGAATGTCTGTGGCAATTTAATCTGAAGCCACAAGAATCTGAAGCCTCGCATTGAGTGTTGACGAAGGTGGAACCCTGGGAGAACTATGGAAGAAGCTGCCACAGATTTAAAAAAAAAAAAAGAGGAAATAATATTGATGCCATTTTATTCAGAATAATTGATACCCAGCCCTTTTTTCCTCATTATCCTTGACTAGAAAGGAAGAGAGAAAAGAATGCTTGCAAGGATGAGAATTCACTTTCTGATAGGATGGGAACAAGCAGAGCTGAGTCTTTGCCTCTCAGTCAGCAAAGGCATGTCGGAGCAAAATTGTTAGCATTCTTCAAAGAAGTAATTCAATGATATATTTTGATATTGGGTAACCTTTGAGAAGTACACATTCAGAAATGTGATCAATTCCAGTTAGCTGACGAGCCATCAAATCCTGTTTTGTTTTTGTTTTTTTGAGCTGCACTTAACAATAGTAATTTAGTGTGGTGCCCATGAATGTGCAAGTAATGAACTTGAGTGTGATTCGTAGGCGCTGTGACAAATTGACTGTCATGCTTTGAAGAAAAAGTACATTGAGGTTGCAGTCACAGCTAAACTCCTGAGTTATAGAGATGGCAGTGGAACTTTTGGGTATGTTACTCTGTATAGGATTACAACATAGATAAATGTATGCATATTATAAAATCATATATACTGTATATGATTTTTTTTTAAAAAAAGTGAGTCCTGCATAGTCATGTACACATTTGAAAAAAAAGTATAATGGAAGGACAATATATGATACAGTAAGAAATCAGTGGAAAGTTGCAAACTTTTAAGCAAGCATATTTTTAAAGTCATGGCCAAAGTGGTGATTTCTAACCTTGCTTAGGCAGGCAGACGATATTGACAATCAAATTCTGAAGCCAAAATTAGAAGCAAAAGTGAACTGAACAGTGTATCAAGTGTCTCTGGACTGTAACATATATGCTTGGGGGTGGGGGGGTAACTTGAGTTATGGTTATGGATCCTTTGGAACAGGGTAGACAACATCAAGTTTAGAGGCTGTATCTGGCCTGCCAAGGCTTTCCTGCTGACTCCTCACCTCAGTATTGTTACCATGTGCCAACATATCAGAAGCTCGCCATTCCGGGGCAGAAAAGGGGTGGGTAGAGGAGGTTTTTGACCAGAGGAAGAGCTCTGGCAGGTCACACAAAGCTTGTGGACATTGCATTGCTTACCCATCTAGGAGTACCTGTAGAGAAAACACTCATGGGCACAGTTCTTCCCTGTGCAGAGGCTGCATCTGCACATGGAGGGATCCCTGTAGAACCTACCAGAGCCGTTTCTCACGGGCTCGCAGGCAGCTCACGGGCTCAGGGAGCCTAGAGAATGGGGGGCTTGTGTGCACTTCCCATCTCTTTGTCCAGCTCACTTTCTCTGCTTGGCTAAGTAAAAGAGGGAAGGCTGGTTGGGGATAGGGAAGTTACACACAAATCTCCCAGTCCCCAAAACAACCTGGTGCACCAAGTGTGTATGTGCCAAGGAGCTGAAGTGGGTGGGGGGAACAGAGCTGGACGGTGGTGCTCAATGAGGATTCCTCAACACACAGGCTGCCCTGTTCACAGGACAGGATTGTGCTTTGTGTATATTGATAAAATCCTCCTTGAGGGCCTTCTGAAAATGACAGACAGTCCTTGAAACCTTAAACCTGTATTTGTTCAGTGGGAATAAATGCGAAGCAAATTGTATACTTTTATACTATCTTGTAATTGTATTTGTGAATACATTATTAATTAAATTGAAATAGTATGAGGTGGTGTGAAAGGCAATATGTGCTTTTATTATGTTGGCCCTAATTATGGTGGCTTGTTATAAGCCCTATGACATTGTTTACACTAAAATTGTCTTATATTAGCACTTATTTATCCTTTTAATGTACACAGTGAAACTTCTGGGCCTGGAATACACAAGGGCATGTATTGCAGTATTACAATATATATGTGCTATTTATCCTTTTCAGTGTATGTACATACTACAGTTTATTTTTGTCCATGTGCCCTGTTTAGTTCTTAATTATTATAAAAGATATGTATTTTTTTCAGACAATAAATGGTCTATGCGGTGTGTGTTTTTTAAATTAACCTTAGAACTTATGTGTTATTCCTCAGGGCAATTTTCAGTTTGTTAAAAAGTGAAAACACAAGATAGCTGCTAATATTGAATTATATTAAAATTAGAATGTTACATCTGCATTAAGTGCAGTGAGTTCTAATTCTGTTTTCATAAGGTTAAAAGGAACTATTTATATTGAAGATGATACATTTAGGTTTTTGACTTCCAAATGTTGGATAGAAATAAAAATATTAGTAACAGGATACCAGTAATAATGAAACTGCCCAGTACTTCTTGTCGTAAATAAAAATAGAAAGTGGTTGTCTGCCTCCTCACTGCCATCAGAAAGGTGGCTTAAGAAGTACAGTGAAGCTTGTCCATAATGCTTTCATAACATATGCAGTGTTATGGAACTATAGTCCGTTCTATGAAATAAGATCTTCTTGACTGCATAGCAATTCACTAAGAAGTGAGTTTGTACCTCCTTCCCTTTGTTATGTGACTTGTTACACCATATAGCTTTAATTAAAGCAGTCACTTGAGCACAGGAAACATGGAATTGACACCTCTGGGGCTCATTCAGAAATACAGTAGTATTCCCATGAGCCAGTAGCTTGGATACTTTTTGTTCTTACAATTTATATATGGTAGAGAATGATATATTTAAAATTTGTTGTTCAGTCGCTAAGTTGTGTCCGACTCTTCGCGACCCCATGGACCACAGCACGCCAGGCCTCCCTGTCCTCCACTAGCTTCCGGAGTTCGCCCAATTTCAAGTTCATTGCTTCGGTGACACTATCTAACCATCTCATTCTCTGCTGCCCCCTTCTCCTTTTGCCTTCCATCTTTCCCAGCCTGAGGGTCTTTTCTAAAGAGTCCTCTCTTCTCATGAGGTGGCCAAAGTATTTGCGCTTCAGCTTCAGTTTTTGTCCTTCCAGGGAGCAATCAGGCTTGACTTCCTGGAGGATTGACCAATTGGACCTCCTTGCAGTCGAGGGGACTCTCAAGAGTCTTCTCCAACACCATAATTCGAAAGCATCTATTCTTCGGTGCTCTCACATCCATACATCGCTACTGGGAAAACCATAGCTTTGACTATGTGAACCTTTGTTGGCAGGCTTTTTCTTAAGTTGTCTAGGTTCGCCATAGCTTTCCTCCCAAGAAGTAAACGTCTTTTAATTTCATGGCTGCAGTCACCGTCTGCGGTGTTCTTGGAGCCCAGGAAAATAAACTCTGTCACTGCTTCCATTTCTTCCCCTTCTGTTTGCCAGGAAGTGATGGGAGTGGTTGCCATGATCTCAGTTTTTTTTAATGTTGAGCTTCAAGCCAATTTTGGCACTTTCACCCTCATCAGAAGGTCCTCACTTTCTGCCATTAGAGTGGTATCGTCTGCATATCTGAGATTGTTGATATTTCTCCCAGCAATCTTGATTCCAGCTTGTGAATCATCCAGCCTAGACTTTCTCATGAGGTACTCTACATATAAGTTAAATAAGCAGGGTGACAGTATACAGCCTTGTCGTAATCCTTTCCCAATTTGAAACCAATCGGTTGTTCCATGCCCAGTTCTAACTGTTGCTTCCTGACCCGCATACAGGTTTCTCAGAAGACAGATAAGGTGGTCTGGTACTCCCATCTCTTCAAGAACTTGCCACAGTTTGTTGTGATCCACACAATCAAAGGCTTTAGCATAGTCAATGAAGCAGAGGTAGATGTTTTTCTGGAACTCTCTTGCTTCTCCATGATCCAGCAAATGTTGGCAATTTGATCTCTAGTTCCTCTGCCTCTTCGGAAACCAGCTTGCACATCTGGTAGTTCTTGTTTCACATACTGCTGAAGCCTAGCTTGTAGGATTTTGAGCATCACCTTGCTAGCATGTGAAATGAGTGCAATGGTGCGGTAGTTTGAACAATCTTTGTCATTGCCCTTCTTTGGGATTGGAATGTAAACTGATCTTTTCCAGTCTTGTGGCCACTGCTGGGTTTTCCAAATTTGCTGGCATATGGAGTGCAGCACTTTGACAGCATCGTCTTTTAAGATTTTGATAACTCAGCTGCAATGCTGTCACCTCCACTCGCTTTGTTGTTAGTGAGGCTTTCTAAAGCCCACTTGACTTCACACTCCAGGATGTCAGGTTCGAGCTCAGTGACGGCACCATTGTGGTTATCAGGAACATTTAGATCAGCCTTATAGAGTTCCTCTGTGTATTCTTGCCACCTCTTCTTAATCTCATCTGCTTCTGTTAGGTCCTTGCCGTTCTTGTCCTTTATTGTGCCTACCTTAGCATGAAATTGTCCTTTGACATCTCCAATTTTATTGAAAAGACCTCTAGTCTTTCCCATTCTATTGTTTTCCTCTATTTCTTTGCATTGGTCATTGAGGAAGGCCTTCCTATTTCTCCTTGCTGTTCTCTGGAAATCTGCATTCAGTTGGGTATATCTTTCCCTTTCTCCCTTGCTTTTTGCTTCCTATCCCTTCTTTCCTGTCTTGAGGATCTGTCTTGGGGCCCGTGCTTTTCAACTTGTTCATAAATGACCTGGAGACAGGGATAAGCAGCGAGGTGGCCAAGTTTGCAGATGACACAAAACATTTCTGGGTGGTGAAGACCAGAGGGGATTGTGAAGAGCTCCAGAAGGATCTCTCCAAGTTGGGGGAATGGGCAGCCAAATGGCAGATGCGTTTCAACGTGGACAAGTGTAAAGTGATGCACATTGGGGCAAAAAACCAAAACTTCACCTATAGGCTTATGGGTTCTGAGCTATCTGTGACTGCTCAAGAGAGAGATCCTGGGGTGCTGGTGGACAATTCAATGAAGGTATCGACCCAGTGTGCGGCAGCAGTTAAGAGGGCCAATTCCATGCTTGGGGTCATTAAAAAAGGGGTTGAGAATAAAACAGCCAATATTATCATGCCATTGTACAAATAGATGGTAAGGCCGCACCTGGAATATTGTGTACAGTTCTGGTCGCCGCACCTCAAAAAGGACATAGTGGAGTTGGAAAAGGTGCAGAAGAGAGCGACGAAAATGATTACGGGGCTGGGGCACCTCCCTTATGAAGAAAGACTGCAGCGTTTGAGGCTCTTCAGCCTAGAAAAAAGGCACCTGAGAGGGGACATGAGTGAGACATACAAAATAATGCATAGAAGGGATAGAGTAGATAGAGGGATGTTCTTTTCCCTCTCTCAAAACACCAGAACCAGGGGGCATCCGCTAAAACTGAGGGTTGGGAGAGTTAAAACAGATAAAAGGAAGTACTTTTTTACCCAGCGGGTGGTTAGTCTGTGGAATTCTTTGCCACAGGAGGTGGTGATGGCATCTGGTATAGATGCCTTTAAGAGGGGATTGGATGGATTTCTGGAAGAAAAGTCCATCGTGGGCTATAGGCAATGATAGGTTGTAGCCTCCTTACATTAGTAGTAGGCTACTTCAGAGTACTGGGTGCAAGGGAGTGGCAACAGGATGCAAGCATCTTGTTGTCTCATGCCTCCCTGGGGCACCTGGTGGGGCTGCTGTGAGATACAGGAAGCTGGACTAGATGGGCCTTTGGCCTGATCCAGCAGGGCTCTTCTTATGTTCTCAGCTATTTGTAAAGCCTCGTCAGACAGCCACTTTGCCTTCTTGCATTTCTTTCTCTTTGGGATGGTTCTAGTTGCTGCCTCCTGTACAGACCTCCCTCCAAGGTTCTTCAGGCACTCTTGTCTACCAAATCTAAGCCCCTAAATATATTTGTCACCTCCACTGTATATTCGTAGGGGATCTGATTTAGGTCATACGTGGAGGGCCTAGTGGTTTTCCCTACTTTTTTAAGTTTAAGCCTGAATTTTGCAATAAGAAACTCATGATCTGAGCCACAGTCAGCTCCAGTTCTTGTTTTTACTGCTTGTATAGAACTTCTCCACCTTTGGCTGCAAAGAATGTAATCAATCTGATTTTGGTGTAGACCATCTGGTGAAGTCCATGTGTAATCGTCGTTTGTGTTGCTGGAAAAGGGTGTTTGCTATGACTAATGTGTCCTCCTGACAAAACTCTGTCAGTCTTTGCTCTGCTTCATTTTGTACTCCAAGACCAAACTTGCTTGTTATTCCTATTCCTGCTTTAGCATTCTAATCCCCTATGATGAGAAGGACATCTTTTTTTGGTGTTAATTCTAGAAGGTGTTGTAGGGCTTCATAGAAACAGTCAACTTCTTCCTCTTCAGCATCAGTGGTTGGGGCGTAGACTTGGACTACTGTGATGTTGAAAGGTTTGCCTTGGATCCGAATTGAAATCATTCTATCATTGTTAAGGTTATACCCCAGTACTGCTGTTCCCACTATCTTGTTCACTATGAAGGCTACTCCATTTCTTCTAAGGGATTCCTGCCCACAATAGTAGATGTAATGGTCTTCTGAATTAAATTCTCCCATTCCTGTCCATTTTAATTCACTAACTCTCACAATGTCGATGTTCAGTCTTGACATCTCGCATTTGACCACATCTAGCTTACCTTGGTTCATAGATCTGACATTCCAGGTTCCTATGCAGTATTGTTCTTTGCAGCATCGTACTTTTCTTTCACTTCCAGACACATCCACAGCTGAGCTTCCTTCCAGTTTTGGCCCAGCTACTTCACAGTTTCTGGAGCTGCTAGTACTTGTGTTCTGCTCTTCCCCAGTAGCATAATGGACACCTTCCGACCTGAGGGTCTCATCTTCCAGCGTCATATCGTTTAGCCTTTTAGTACTGTAATCCATGGGGTTTTCTTGGCAAGAGT
>JAJKFI010000050.1:8014706-8064670 GCA_029204185.1 Lerista edwardsae
CATTTGCTCCTCCAGCGGATCACGTTGAGTCAGAACTCTCTACTATGACCTGTCCATCTTGGTTAACCCTACATGGCATAGCTCACAGCTTCATTGAGCTATTCAAGCCCCTTCGCCACGACAAGGCAGTGATCCATGAAAGGGATATTTAAAATACAAAGATGCTAATGCACTTGTACTGCTTCACATTCTAGAGTACGTCAGATTTTGGACAGGTCCCTGGTCCTATGTGTATTGGCTGTGTCAAGTACTTTTGTGAATTGCTGTGGCGTGTAGAAAAATAGTGCACATGGGAGCAGCACTTGAGCAGCCAGCTATGTGCACCTCAGCAAGGTAAATCAAACTGTGAGCTCTGCTTTAAAAAAGAGAGATGGCCAAGCCAGCATTTGGGGAAATTACAGAAAGAAAGCTATCCTGACCGCATGGAAGTGTCAAACATAAACTGATTGGATGATTCCCTGTATTGTATGTGGGAATAAGCACAAGATTTTCTAATGTTCACACTATAGAAAACAAGTCTTGGAAAAAATGTCTAGATTTCAGAATAGTCTGAATTTTGGATGTCTGGATAAGAGATACTTTACCTGTATACGAATACCCTGGAGACATTGCTTTTCTGCAATCATCTCAAAGTGGAATTAAAAGTTTTTAATTTAGTGATATATTGTTCATCCACAGCCATTTCTATGGCCAAGATCATATAATGTTTCCACCAAAGTTACATTCAGTGAAGGTCCCCTGGAACTTTGTAAGTTTTTCTTTATTCTATAAAGTCAATTCATTGCACTTTCATTTTGCCATTTCCTATTTTCTCTTTGTGGGGAGAGCTTTAATCGCTGTGTTCATCTTATTGATGTATATGAGAGTGAGGGAAACGGCACTGTTTTGCAACTAAAAATGAAAACTTAATGGGAGGAAACCAATAATTTCTTCCCGTGCCCCAGTTGATACTTAGAAATTACTAATGATAGGCCACTTAAGGGACAATTTAGCAGCCATGCTGAAAAGGATGCAATTTGAGGTAGAAATTGCAGGGATGAAGCTTCTGTCCAAAGGCACAGTACCACCAAAAGGGCTATTATTTATTTTATTTGAAGAATTTATACCCCGCCTTTCCCATGCCAAAGCAAATGCCCAAGGTGGTTTACATGAGCAGGCTAGTTAAAACCACCATTTTTTTTAATGGGGTTTTTACAAATATACAGTATTCTTGTGATCCGCCAAATCCTCAGTCCCAGATGTAGCCTTCATAGTGCGGCTGCGTGCCATCGAGCTTCAGCAGGCAATCATAAGTCAAGCCTGGACAGGTCCTCAAGGACATATTCCGTTCTTATGCCGGCCGGCCTTCTCACACATTGCCCCACAACTCTTACTTGTGGTGAGTAATCAGCTTCACAGTGACTCTGTTCTGCCACCACAGATACTGCAGCTTGTCACAACCTGGCATCTGACTCCCATCCAAAAACAAGCCACAGATTCTCCTGCTTAGCTTCAGGCAGTACCAGCAGCTCAACCATCAGTCCACACCTCCTGCAGCATCTATTAAAGCTTTCTTAGTTTACACTGGACAGGTTGGCATTACAATTGCATTTTAAATGTAACAAATTGATATAGATATTTTAAAAAGACAATACAACAGAAAGAAACCTGGAGCACAGTAATTCAGCGCCTTTTTTTTTTTTTTAATGTACACGGTGAAACGTCTGGGCCTGGAATACACTAGGGCTCATGTAACACAGTATTATAAGTATGGCTCATGTTTAAGCGATCTCCAAATTTATTGAAAACGTTCTTCAAAAAAAATACCTTTGTTTCCCAAAAATAGTAAATGTTCACCAATTTTAAGACCAGCTAATAATCCTAAAGTGATATTATTGAAACATATATTTCCACATATTGAAAACTCAATATGTGGTTTTTGTCATTTTTGTATTTTACAGTTTAAAAATGTGTTTGTCTCCCCAAAACAGTAAATTTTCATAATATAACCCTAACACTGTGTGTGGGGCGTATAATTCTGCTAGGTAAATAATAGCATTGTCACGTAAATGTCATGTTATACATTTGGTGAACATTTACTAAATTTGTTGAACATTTACTAAATTCAGTATAACCATGGTTTGTTTTTGGAACACAGTGCTAGGGGCTCACAGTTCAAATTGGTAAGCATTTAATTTGTCCCCTGTAAGTATTGCAGTATTCTTAAGAAGTGAGTGAAAGAAGAAAAGTTGCTTCCATATTAGCCGCTTTGTGTGGGAATGCAATTCTCTATGGAAGATACGCATAACCCAAAGACGAGCGTATTGTGCAAAACTGGGCATCAGTTTGACAGGTTACATAAAATTTACCGAATGCTTTTTGTGGCTGATATCCACGATTTCTTCTAGGTCAGAGAAGCAACCCTGACAGCAACCCTTCCTTGCCGTTTGCAAACACACGCATGCATGCTGGCACCCCCATCTCAGGTGGACTTTGTCCCTGGAAACAATACAGTGACACCATCAGGCTTTCAGTGGATGTTCTGACACTTTTGGATGCCTCAACGGGCCTGGCAGCAGGATCTTGCTGGCTGCTGAGAAGGCTCGACACATACAGTCAGCAGTTCATGTTGGGTGCTCTTGGCTTGCTGGGTCAATTGGCACAATTGTTGCATGTTTCTCCTCAAATCACTAGTAAAACAATTAGAGTTGCTTTGGGTCCCCCTCTGGGGAGAAAGGCGAGAGAGAAATACAGTAAATGAATAAATTTCACCCTCTGTTTATCTGGCGAGGGGCAGTATGCAGAGGCGAATCTAGGGTATGGCGCCACAGGGCACGAGCCCTGGGATGCCATAAGGTGCGGGGGCGCCGTTGACATAGCACCCCGCCCCCTGCCCACAAATTTGCGGGGGCTCGCACCTCGAGGCGCCCCGGCGGCTCCCGTCCCGGCCTGCCGCTGGGGTGCTTTAAGCACTCGAGCGGCAGCCCGAGGAAGGAAGCTGCCGCCGTGCGCCCCAAGCCGGAATGCGTGCCAGCAGCTCCTGTCCCAGGCTGCTGCTCGAGTGCTTAAAGTGCCCCAGCGGCAGCCCGGGGAAGGAAGCCGCCGCTGCGTCTCCCGAGCCAGGAGGCGCGCTGGTGGCTCCCGCCCCAGCCTGCCGCTGGGGCGCTTTAAGCACTCAAGTGGCAGCCTGGGGAAGGAAGCCGCCACCGCGCGCCCTGAGCCGGGATGTGTGCCGGCGGCTCCTGTCCTGGGCTGCCGCTGGGGCACTTTAAACACTCAAGCGGCAGCCAGGGGAAGGAAGCCGCCGCTGCCGCACGCCCCAAGCCAGGACGCACACCGGCGGCTCCTGTCCTGGGCTGCCACTGGGGCGCTTTAAGCACTTGATCAGCAGCCCGGGGAAGGAAGCCGCTGCCGCGCCCCCGAGCTGGGAGGCGCGCCGGCATCTCCCCTCCATTCTGGCAGAACAAGGAGGTGGGGCTTGGCTTCTGCCCGCCATGGCAGACAGAAGCCACACCCCGCAACGTCATGACGTCATGACGTTGCATGCCCTGGGTGCAGTTTCGCCTGGCGGTATGCAAAGCTGCCCCCTTCATCACTTCTTTCCCGTCTTTTTCTGCAGTCACTGGCTATAACCATTAGGAATAAGATTTCATGAAAGGTATATGCATGGCTAGTGGTGAATATGAGAGTGTTCTCCAAGCTGGTTATACCCTTTTTTGTGTGTGTGTGTCTGCAGTGCCCCTTCTAATTCTGTCTCTCCGTTGATTGATCATGTCAGCAATCTGTCCACATACTTCATTAATTGGTCCAGATTGGATCATGGTGCCAGTTGGTGGGAAATGCCCATTGGTCAATGAGGACTGATGCTTTGATTGGTGTCCAGCCAGTTTGCTTTATTTAGGTACAGTACAGTAATGCCACAAGATAGCGCCAAGACAAGGAAGTGGAATATGGATTGTTTACTGGGTCAGCTAAAACAGGAATTGGACAGATGGAACTCTGCCATGGAACAAACTTAACACTCAAAATGAACATCATCCTACACATGATCTGTATTCTCCATGGACTACCTATTTATGTTAACTCTTATTTTGTTCAGAGAGCTGTTTACATAAATATTTGGCATATGTAATGGAGAATGCGGAGGATTCTCCCAAGGAGAAAGTGTATGGTGTCGGCAGTGGCTCTTTATCTTGACAGAACTGGGAAATAGAGAGTTAACCCAGTAGTGGGATCTGGGGATTGACTACCGGAACGCTGGGCGGGGCTTGGATGGGACTTACGCATCATTGGCTGCCCGTACGTTCGGTCCACCGCCCGTCCTGGCCTGGGGGGGGTGCTGGCTCGCCGGGGGGACGGGTGGGGGGCGCGCCAGATGATCGGACATGCAGCGGTGGGGCGCGCTCCCGCGGAGAAGCCCGCGCGGCCGGCAGGCAGCCCAAGGAACAAAACGGGCGGGCTGCCAATCACGCATAAGTCCCGCCCAGCGTTCCGCTAGTCAATCCCCAGATCCCATTACTGAGTTAACCCCAGAGCCTTTGCTTGTCATGGGACTGATCTACAGGTATAACCTAGAAAGGATAATGAGGGCCTTGGAGATAAAGGTGGGGGGATCAGCACCAGGTGGGTGTAGAAGGAGAGAGGTTGGACAGGAGCATGGAAGGGGGGGAGAGAGAGATTGGGGAGAGGAGAGTGACTGACTGAATGGAGGCCACTGGAGTCTGCTGGAACAGATGGCTGGAGACAAGCGTGTGGCTGCCTCACCTCAGAAGCTGCTGAGAACTAAGGCGTTGCTGCTGTAGCTGAAGGAGCTACTGACTGGAGCGTGGGGGAAGAGGACCTCTACAGCTTGAGGTGGTGAACTAACTGCTGGCTGCCTTCACACGGGTGATGGGGTTCAGCGGTGCATTGTGTAGAACTATGGCTATTTTGGGGAGTTTAATTAGTCTAAAGTAGGCATAAGATTTCATAAAGGGAATTTGATGGGGCAGCATATAACCACCCCTCACTTTGGGGACTCTCAAAGTGAAAATGTGCTGCACCTGCTACCGCTAGGGAAAGAGGTGCATAGATGCATCCAGGGCTAGTGCAATCATTAGGCCAACTAGGCAGCTTCCTGGGGTGCAGACCTCAGAGGGGTGCAGTACTGACTGTTTAAGGGGCATAATCTTAGAGTAGTTTTTTTTTACCCATGCAAAAATGCTACTGATAATTTTTTTAAGATCACTACCACAACATACATAAAATATACATAAACATCACATTTATTATTATTATTAATATTCTGCAAGAGTTCTATACTGCCTTTTTCACTGACTCTCACAATGAGTGAGGGTCAGGCAGCCCAATCCCAAACTGCCTGACGGAGTGACGGGTTGTGCAAGCAGCGGTAGCCAAGCGGCTACTACAGCAGCCAGGCAGCCACAGGAGGCTCTGCAGGAGAAGGGGATGTTCATCCCCTTCCTCTGCAGAAAGGGTGTGGGCAATGGGTCTTCTCACCTCTGTGCCAGCTATTTTGCTGGTGCAGAGGCAAGGGCCTCCGCATTGGGCCCCTTGGCCTGACAAGGAGGATAGTATCTGGTGGCAAAGGTCGCCACTGGTTCCACCCCCACTCTGTCCCTTCCCTGCCTAGGAACCCCCTACTGCCCCACCTGAAAAGCCCACAATGCCAGCAATCGGTGCCCATTGCTTGCCGGCTTGCGCTGCTGCCTCTGGGCAGCGCAGGGCCAGTGTTGGCCTGGCATTTGCCTAGCACTGGCAGTAACAGCTTGGCGCTGGTGCTGAGGTTCCTTATGGCATTTTGCAACAGAAGTGCATACTGCTCATGCTAAGGCCCCATAGGCGTGGATCCTTACAGCCTCAAAGCAGTTCACATAGGCAGGCTATCACCAAACTCTCTTTTTAACAAAAGGGAGGTTTTTACAATTAATGCTCTATGAGAAACTCCTGTAAGTCCTCGTTTTCAGATGCAATGTCTTCCCTCACAGTGTGATCATCATTCTTTTTGCTGACAGTGCCATCGGAGCTTCCAGCAGAAGCAGCCACAAATCAGCCAAGTGTTGTTCATTCTCAGCAGCCGAACTCCACTCACCTCCACTTTGCAGCTTGTTGCAATAACTCCTTTGCCCTCTCACGGCCTGGTGATCAGTAGTGACAGTGACTCCTTGTGGCTCCGTTCTCTCACAATAGCTTGTGTCAGTCTGTCTTCCAAAGAACAGCCAGGATTGCTCCCACTTAGCTTTGGAAGGGAATTGCTGAACTAAACCTTCAGGCCACATGTCCTGTCCCCGTTTGTGTGCTATATTTATTTATTATTTATGTGTTTGTTTTAAAGATTTGTATCCTGCCTTTCCTTTGCAGGAGCAAATGCTCAAGGCAATGTAGAATCAAAAATGAACAATATATAAAACAGTTCTACAAAAGGGGAAAAAATTGAGGCAATAACATTTTAGAAGAGGGCAAACTACAAAAAGCAAGCTGTAGACACACAATTTGAAGAAATAACCAAATAAACAAGTTGGTCCTCTTTATCTGTGGGTGTGGGGTCTGCGGATTTGACAGAAGGTGGGTCCTGATCTGTGTCTGGAAGGCCTCACCAAACCACCCAGATGTGACTGGAAGTGTCTTCTGGTTGCAGCTGGGAGGCCTTCTGCGGTAGGCAGAGGTTGCGCACAGCCTCCTTGCAGCGCAGAAGGCCTCACAAAGGCTTCTGAGAGGCACTTCTGGGTTTGTTGTCGAACTGGAAGTGCCTCTAAGATAGTGGTTCTCAAACCTTTTAGCACCGGAACCCACCTATAGAATGACAATCTGTCCGGGACCCACTGGAAGTGATGTCATGGCTGGAAGTGCCATCATTGTGACCCCAGAGCCTGCTGCTTTCTTGAGAATGCAGCAATAAGTAGGGTTATTTCTCAGCCATTTTCCAACAGCAAAGTGAATCAAAAAGGGGGGAAGCCTATTTACAACCTTGACACTGGTGGATCCTGAGCCACAGTTTCGAAACCACTGTTCTAGGAGGTCTTCTGCGGCAGGAGGAGGTCACATTCTGCCTCCCCACACCTCAGAAGTCTTCTTGGAGGCTTCTGAGAGGTATTTTGGGTTTGGTGACAAACCTGAAGTACCTCTCAGAAGGGGCCATCTGTGTGTGACCTCCTCATAAACTCAGAAGGCCTCCCAGGGGCTTTCGAGAGGCACTTCTAGTTTCATTAACTCCTGCTGCCGCCTTCTTCTGCAGTATATCTTGCAGAACGTGTTGCTGCAGTTTGATGGAATAGATCAACAATGCTGCAAAGATGAGACAAAGGACCATGTGAGCTGATGTGAAAAAAATGAGGAAACTGAAGGACCTTCCCCTTGAGGTATCTGAGAGGCTGCTCATGAATCCATCTCTTCCTTTGTTGACTGCCTGTTTGTGGGGCTGCGAGCCTGTTACACAAACAGGAAAAGAATAAAACATTGAGGACAAATGGGGAGACAGGATAGCTGGTCTTCCTTACTTTTGAATTCATATGTTGTTGTTTTTCAGTTATAGACTGCCATACACATTCCATTGCTGAAGATTCTCAGGGGACTCCCCTGATTTGGAGACTACTTTTCATTAGGGGAAGGTTTTCTCCAGGAAGCTTCATGTAGGCTTCATGTAACTTTGGGTAGTGGCAGGGTAAGCTATCTTTTCCCTGTTCTCTCCCATTTAAAAAGATGAAGCAGGGAGATAGGCAGTGGCGTCATGCTGCCGGAATGCTGGGCCAGCGAAACGGAGCGGTACGCAACGGGCAGGCTGCCACTCACCCGTTCCTCCCGCCCAGCGTTCCGGCAGCATGACACCGCTGGAGATAGGTGTGAGTCATTGACTGCTAGGTGCTCCACCCACTAGGCCCTTCTCCATTCCCTTACATATGTGAACAATCCTGGGATCTGAACCTGATGAATTCTGGCAACTCTCCTTCATGATCTTCAAGTCTAGGCCAAAAACCTAGTTCTTAAATTCAGAGGAGTACAGATTAAATTCCTCCTCCTTGGGTGACATATTGACAGACCCTGGTGAGACCCCTAAATCAGACTAGGACTCATCTTTTCCCCACACTGAGGCTTTTCTCTTACCTGAGAGCGGTAAACCAATCAGAAACCCCAGAAGATGAAGAGAAACAAAAACAAGAGCTGATGCAGCCCGGCAAAAAGGTCATGGTAGGGCATGCCCATCACGAGCACAAACATGATGCTACCTTGCAACCAAAGAGCAAAAACTGCTCTGGCAGTTTCTAGACCAGATCTAAACTCTCCTTGGGGAAAAAAAGTCTGACATCACAAAGAGCTTAGCCCTGATTAGTTCAGGGGACTTTTGTAATGAAAACACAGTAGACTTCACAATTAGGCAGGAGCATCACACCATAGCTATCACCTCTTCCCTATTCTGAGCATGGTGTTGGGGTTATTGAAGGCCCAGACATACATATTCATAAATACAGATATTTCAGTGGGGTTAGTTTCATTGCATTCTGCATTAAATTACCTATCAAATGATATACTGTTAACATGATTATGAATGATACCATCATGTTAACAGTATATCATTTGATAGGTAATTTAATGCAGAATGCAATGAAACTAACCCCACTGAAATATCTGTATTCTATCCAAAGCAAATAACCAGATAAGGAAAATGCAACTGCCTTATGTAATAAACAGTGGATTTGCTTAACTCAAAACTGAGCAATAAAACTGATAGTTCCAAGAGCCAATGAGGTTTTAACAACACCCTGTTGTTATGATATAGCATGGAACCAATAAGTATGAGACAGCTCTCATTTCCAAGTATCATGATACACTTGCCCCTGCTAACTGGGTAAAGAGGCACTTTTTAAAGTGGTGCTAAACTGCGTGTATTAATAAGAGATGCATTATTGTCAGACAATATGCAATGAAAAAATGAAAAAAAATTTCAATGAAAAATCCATCCTAGCCGGAATATAATATATGCCCTAAATTTGGAAACCAGAAGCGATGATCCTCAATCATTGGTTAGTTATTTTGCCTCAAAAAGATCGGATTAGAGCTGATTTCTCTTATGGGGCATCCGAGCAGGAGCCAGGGACTGTGCCTCCCTCTAGGGGACAATTTTCCATGTTCGTGCATTGACTCATCTCATCTGTGTTTGAATGTGGTGTGTTTGAATGTGGGACATCCCGGTTCGTGCCTCTGGCTTTTCTTTTAGGTCTATGTGCTTGTGTCACTCCAGTCTTTTTCTACCTCTCTCGCCTCCTTTTCCCTTGTCAATACTTCCGGGTAAGGAGGGAAGAAACCATTGAGGTGTCTTCTTTCGGGGTGTGTGTGCCAAGGAGGGTAGGTGTGTGCTGTTTATTTATTTCTTGCTGCAGAAGGTCTTTTTCCCCTTCTAGAAGCAGGAGCTTCTCGTTTGCCCAGAGCTCCGGATAATAGCAACCCGGCTAGCAAAGAATGAGGATTGCGTGGGGACTGCCTTAACTCACAGGATATTAATTGGTTCACCCCAAGATGGCGGCAGAACGGCACGAAAGCCACCGGAATCCTTGACCGGAACACGAGAGTGAGAGCAGGGAAATCGAAGTTCTCTTCTGGAGGCGGAAGCGCATGAGGGGGTGATGTTGTCTCGACCGGTGCTCGCATAAAATCGCCTTTTGTAGGAATCCCAAGAAAGCCCAGCGCGTGACGGCTGCGCTCCCAGTATCCCTGCGCCATGGTAAGGGGTTGCGAGTTCCGCACGTGGCCGCGCATTGCCTGTCACCTCGGGGGTTACCCAACCTGCCCCTACGGAGACGAGGGGGAAAGAATGCCAGCGCTGCTTTTGTTGTTGTTGGATGGGGGGCATAAGGGAGGATGGCACAGCGTTTGGGACTCTTTAGCCTAGAGAAAAGGCGCCTGAGAGGGGATTTGATAGAGACATATAAAATTATGCATGGGATGGATAGAGGGAGGTTCTTTTCCCTCTCTCACAAATCCATAACTAGGGGACATCCACTAAAATTGTGTGTTGGGAGAGTAACTGATAAAAGGAAATACTTTTTTCCCAGTGGGTAATTAATCTGTGGAACTCCTTGCCACAGGAGATGGTGATGGCATCTGGCCTAGGTGCCTTTAAAGGGGGATTGGACAGATTTCTGGAGGAAAAGTCCATCACAGGCTACAGGCCATGATGGGTAGTGCAACCTCCATACTTAGGCTACTTCAGAATGCCAGATGCGGGGGAGTGACAATGAGATGCAGGTATCTAGTTGTCCTGTGTGCTCCCTGAGGCATCTGGTGGGCCACTGTGAGATACAGGAAGCTGGACTAAATGGAACTTCGGCCTTGTCATATTTGCAAATATGGGTGGCAAGCAAATGCCAAACAGAACAAGCTGCGTACCACACCCTTGCACAAAATGGGTGCAACAATTTATACTACTGAGGCGGAGTTCCTTACTGTACCTTCATTGGTTATTGCCCAGCCAACTGCTAGCACTCATGCAGAGTAATTTACTTCCCCCCTCCCTTTCTCCTTCATATGTACACCCCTCCTTTGCACATGCTTTAACCCACGATCATTAGGCTCATCACGCTTACGCACTGTCACTCTCCCCTGGCTAGAGCTTTCTTGCTATGGTCAACTGCAATTTGTTACACTGTTATCTGCCTTTGAGAAATTGAGGCCTAAAATGAAACTTTTGGGCCCTGTCCTTTGTCTCTTGTTCCCAACTCTCATGCCCCCTTATTGGGCTAACCTTGGCCTGAGAACACCAGCTAACTTAATTCATCAACTACTTCTTTGCTTTTACCCCTTACGTCAGGCATTATATTTTAGTGTTGGGGGTTCCAAATTATCACGATCATCTTCATATTTCACAGCCTGATCCAGTGGGGCTCTTCTTATGTTAAGTGCATGTCTGGGAGGAAATGCAGGCCATTGAAAGCGACTGGTTTTCCTCATGCTCAGTACAATCATTATAGATCTGTGATCATGCTGGAGCTTTTCTTCAAGATCTATCACAGTGGACAGAAATTGCTCGTAACTCACTCTGAGGCTGTTACACAGTCTTGATTATGAATGTGGGGGCTTACATAAACACTTCCCATTCACAATCAAGATTGTCATAGATTTTACTGACATCATTGGCATATGAAACTGAAAAAATACAGTATACAACAAAATGCTATAGCTGAGCATTATTCTCTCTAACAGCAAAGTTGGTAGCCAATTGATTTAGAAGCAGGACAGAGCTATTGCAAGCAAAATACAACCTATATATTTTGGTGAGATAGTTGTCCACTTGGGACCAGCATAAATAAACTGACTCATTTTTGTCTTGCAGCCTCACAGGCGGAAGAAGCCCTTTATAGAAAAGAAAAAAGCAGTAACGTTTCATTTAGTACACAGAAGTCAGAAGGACCCTTTGACCGCAGATGACACTGCGCCCCAGAGAGTTCTTTTGCCTGCGCAGAAGGTGAGAATAAAATATATATATTAACATGGACATTTGATGCTGCAAACGTTTGCTGGTCTGGGAGTGTATACTTATATGTGGGGATTGACCAGGGTGGCTCTTTTGAGAGCACATTGATTTTGTACCATTTCTATGCTTCCTTGGACCCTTGCAGGATCCAATATGTATTCATAGTTCATGAGGAAGTATTTATGGATTAAATGCATACCTCAATTTTAGCCAAGATTGGTTCCCGCAGTGGCTTACCATTCACAAAAAGGACAAATAAAATATATTAGGGATATGTAGAGGTATATATGGGGTATTTATAAACAGGAGCAGAAGGAACTTCTGATGGAAGAGATGCTAGTCTGCAGGTAGTGTTTGTCCACTGATTGACAGTTCTCTGGACCCTGGCAGTTGGTGACAGAGTCCGTGTTGGACTAAAAACTTTAGAAAGGGCTTAGCTGAACTTTCCTGTTTTCAGGAATCTTGAAATATACTTTTAGAGTGCTATCCACTCCAAAAATTTTGTTGAACTTTACCCAAATTCATATTTTTCCAGAAAGACGGCTTTTATGGTATTTTTTTCCTAATACAATCTCTTGTGATCTAATGATCGCTATTTAATGGTGACTTATTTCTTTTCAAAAGGAAGGTGATGAAAAAAGACGAGAACAACAGAGGCAATATGGAGTATTCTTTGATGATGACTATGACTACTTACAACATCTGAAAGAAGCTTCTGGACTATCTGAGCTTGTTCCATCAAGCAAACCAGGTCAGCAAGGCAAGATTGTGGTGACTGCAGATGGGGAGGTGGAAGAGGAAATTCAGCGAATTACAGTAAGTACAAGAAGGATTGTGATAGAAATTGTTCTTCTTTTATGCTTTTTTCATATGGACATCCAGAAAACAAATCAAAATATTATTAAAGAGAGGTAAGGTAGACATTTTAAAATGAAGCAAAATATTCTTGAAAACATGTACAATAATGTACTGTGCTTGGAAGCACCTTTTGTTTGTTGTCATGGAGCAAGATTGATATCTGATGTTGATCTACTGTTGGTGCTAAGTTAGTCTTAAATAGTAGTACCTGTAACTAATAATAACATAAGTGACAGGATGTTACATTATCTTCTGTTTTATTTCATTTCCATCAAACTACTGTACTACAGAAGTCCTTTAAAAAAATAAAAAGGTAGGAAGACCAATTCTGTAACGTGCATCTTTGGCAGCTGTATGGCAGTGGCGTTCCTATAAGGGGGGAAATGCTAAATGTTGCAGGAGCTTCTGTGTAATGTGGCTCCGCCCCCTCGCCTCTAGAGCCATTTGTGGCTCAGAGAGCAAAGCCTCTGAGCTGGCTCTCCAAGCAGTGAATCACACTGGAGGCTCAGGCTCCTGCAACGCTTAGCAGCTCTCCCCGCTATATGAACGCCACTGCCATGTGGGGGTGGGTGGGAGGGAGGGAGGTTGTTGCCCAACATGGAAGGAATCTATAACTTCATATTCTGTAACAGAACACAATGCTATGATCTCAATAGTGTAAGATATTTCATTCCTCTTTGCACACAGCACATGGTCCTGACAGGTTCAGTTCTGGAAATATTCCCAATAAGTGTGTACATACAGCAAACAGGCACTAGTTATCCACAGTCCTGGTATCTTTTCCAGGACTGATTTGTGAACAGGATCATGAGATTATTAGCTATGTATGGTGTGGAGAAAATGGTTAGAGAGATGTTTCTCTCCCTCTCACACATCATTAGAAGCAGAGAACATCCAGTGAAACAGAAGGGTGGGAGATTAAGGACAGAAAGAAAGTACTTCTGCACACAGAATTCCGCAGTCCACTCCCACAAGAAGCAGTGGTGGTAACCATCATAGATGGCTTTAAAGGGGGATTAGACAAATAGGGGCAGGAGGTTTAGTCGAGAGTGTTAAAGCCTCCGTTTGCCCAAAGATAAGATCCAAAGGTCGCCAGTTCGACAACACCGGAAGTCTCCCTGAGCGGCAGACCTCAAAAAGTGCAACTGATAAGAGCTGTGTCCAGCTGCCTGCGAGAGAGGAGTTGTGCTGGTCCAGCTGTTTCTTTGGTGGGAGCAGAGAAGCCGTTTATCAGCCAGCAGGAAGGCAAGCGTGTGGCCAGAAAGGACTAAACCACGAAAGTTCCATCTCTGTGTTGTTGTAGTTCTTGAAAGATAGAACTTCTTTGTTAGTATGATGGCTGCATATCATTAGACTCATGGATAGCCTAATCACTAGCAGAGTTAAGTGGATGTCCAAGCTCACCAGCAGATTGCTTCACAACAGAAGACAAGAAACAAACAAGGCGTGGTTCCTTTAGGTTCAAGGCTTGTATTAGCAGATAAATTCCATAGAGGGTAAAGCAGGTAGCAGTTGTCAGTATAAAACAGTCCAGGTCAAATAATATACAAGGTAGATAATAGCAGCAACCTTAGATGGTTTTAGGCATTGATAAACAGTTCAAAAACACTTCTTGGTAGATATGCTCACAGTCCATAACTTACTGAAGCACTGAGGAAAATTCACTCCCACACAGAGAGAGTTCTCCTCACTTCCTGATAACAGAGCTCTTCACTAACAATACTAACTGTACTGACTAACAGTGCTGTCACTTAGTTAGCACATTACTAACTAACACTACATTGCTAACACTACCACTACTAATAATGGCTTCATAGTGTGCTGCTTATATCCCACTCTAGAAGCAATCAACTTCAGGTGAATGTAGCTTACATGCCGGTAAACACATACCTACAGCGCACAGGTGAGTTGCATTACTGCAAGTAATTGCTCTCCTTGCCAATATTTCCTAAGCTACAAAATTTACTGTAGATCTGTAATGGCTCCGCAACCTGACATTTGTAATTTGTAAAAACCCTTTGCGGGTTTAGAGATAAAGCCTGCCTATGTAAACCGCCTTGAATTAAAGCCAGAGGAGCAATCTAATGGCCAAAGAAAGGCGGTATATAAATACTTGCATCATCATCATTAATATTATTATTATTATTAATAATAATAATAATAATAATTAATAATAACAACAACGTAGAGCAAGCTTATCCATGGCTGCTAGTCATGCTAGTGCTGTGAGACCTGCAAGTTCAAAGGTATTCCACTCTGAGTTCCAGTTGCAACACTGGGGGGAGCTGTTTGCCTTCATCTCCATCTTATGGGCTATCCAGAGGATACAGGGTGCTGGATTAGACAGGCTTTTGGCCTCATCCAGCAGAGCTCATGTTTTTATGGATTCCTGACCATCTTGCTTGAAGATGCAAGAAAAGAGAAGCTCTTCCCAGATAAGTTCATATGAAATAGATTCTTACAGATACTATTCTGCTGGGGGAAAAATAACATGCATATGCTGATTCTCAGATTTCAAGAGAGAGAAAGATTGGCAAATATCAATCAAATTGAATGGTGAGCTCTTAGAAACTCAGTGACACTATTCAGAGGACTTTGTCTGCTATTATTGTAAAGAAGTCACTGTTGTTCTTGTTTTCATTTTAGGTTCCCACTATTAACTTGCCCTCATCAGTGTTTGCATCAGAATTTGAAGAGGATGTGGGACTGTTAAATAAAGCCGCTCCTATTTCAGGTACTGTATGTAAGTACTCTTACTTTCATAGTGCCTGTTGTTACAGAATAGGTTGCTGCAGAATTATGTATGTGACTTGGTGAGGGGAAAAGGAAAAGGGGCACCAGCTACTTGGCCTCAACCATGTTCAAATTTCATAGATCTCTTCAGTCTTTCTCCAAAATCAAAGTTACATCATACAACTATTTGGTGTTGTTGTCCCACGCATTGTGCTACTAGAGCTTCATTGGAATTGGGGAAGGAGGAGGGGATCTTTCTGTTATTTTAGGTAAAAAATCCTATGTATGCTTATTTTAATATATGCTCCATTGATTACAACAGGGCTTCTGTGTAAAATCCATAGGATTGTTTTGTTAGGTATGTAAGTACAGTACAGTAGGGTTGTAGCATGTATGCTTTTAATTCATACAAATTCAAGTATATGGGCTTAGCAAAAAAGAGAGAACAACTCTTCTCCGCACAACAAATATTTCGGACAATTCTGCCAGCCATCCCACTCAGTAAGTCTATGCCCTGAAGTAAGTGTGAAATGGGAGGCATGAATCTGCTGATCTCCACATTTGGTCCTGGTTCCTGTATATCTCTCACAGTGTGAGTCTAGATTTTAAAGAGACAGTATTTTTTGCAAAACAAGACAATCTTGGAGGTAAAAAGCCTCCCTTCCTCACAGAGGGCCCACACGCTGTCTAGGGAAATGAGAAAGGCAGAGAGGAGACGCTGAAAAAATTAAAAAATGGCAAAATTTTCTGACAAAAAACAGTTGAGTACAGAGCTCTGTAATGGTCCACCTTTCCCACAGCAAGGTAGAGATGAAACTGGAGTTGCAGTCAGCCCTCACAAAGAGGAGACCAACAGTTTTAACAGTCCCTACCTGCTGTTGGCATGAGAGGGATTCCCAGTCAGTATGGAATGCCTTTCCTCCAAGAGGAATAGGAATCTACAAGTTAGAAAAATTCCTGGGTTTTTTGTATAACAAAACCTTAAATGCAAGCCATTTTGGTTGAGGTGTTTGGAAATGGTGTTGTTTTACTCAGAAGTAAGCCCATTGTGTTCAGTAAGACCAACCTTCCAGCACCAATGCAGCTACATTGCAGCCCTGAGGGAAGGAAGCAAACATTCCCTTACTTTGAGGAGGCCTCTGTGACGGCCCACAGGAGACAGCACATGCCCTGTTGGCACGGATGCATCAGTGCTGGAAAGTTGGATAGGACTGGGCCCTTAGGCTGAAATCCTTATTCACCGGGGGGAAAAAACACCTCTACCCATAGGCCACCTGAGACTGGTCAGTCTCAGAGCATTTCTGAACAGGTGCTCAGGGTTGGAATTTTGAATTTGCAATGGGGGCAAGTTGCACAATTGGAAGCAACCACCCATCTTTTTTTTTGCATTCTGCTAGAGATTGATCTCCAAGGCAGATTGACCCTTTTAAGTCTGATGGTCTCTGAGAAGTGGCTTGAGTATTGCCGTAACAACTTCTAACAAATTGTTTTATTTTTCATTAGGACCTAGGCTGGATTTTGACCCAGACATTGTTGCGGCCCTTGATGATGGTTTTGACTTCGACAATCCAGATAATCTTCTTGAAGATGACTTCATTTTAAAGGCTAATGAACCAGGGAGCATTGAGCAGAAAAAGGAAGATAATTGGTAATGGAATCAAATTGTGTTAGTATGTCTTCTTTTGTTTTTGATTCAGCAGTGGAATTTTCTTCTGTTCCACCTACCCTGTTTCCCCACCAAAGATCTTCAAACTGGCAACGGGACTTGGGAGAAAAACCATATTCAAATATCCCCATTTACAAAATTTAGATTTGGAAAAATTCCTGCATTGTTATGTATTCTTTCCAACTGCTGAGCCAGAAAAAATACTGTCCTGTATAATACTCAACATGTTAGAGGTATAAAAAGATCTGCTCTTATAATTTCTAGGGAGTCTAAATCTGGAGATGAAGATGAATGGGAGGATATGGAAGACGAGGGCACACAGAGTGATGAAGAGTATGATTCTGAGGGTCCTTTGTCAGATGACAGTGGAGTTAGCAGAGAGATGAAAGAATTTCTTTTCATGCAAGAAGAGACCAAGAGCCGTTTCACAGAATACTCCATGACCTCTTCAGTAATGAGAAGGAATGAACAATTGACCCTTCTGGATGAGAGATTTGAGAAGGTGAGGCAATGACTAAAATAACGTATCTTTGTAAAATAGTCCTCTGTTTGAACTCATTATTTGATCTATGCAGATTCATATGTGAATGGCTGCTCCATTTATTCTATATTCTTGGTAATGGCAAACTGCTAACTATTAGCCAGGCATATTCTATAGTGTCTATTGCCATTGTGTTATTACTTTTCCTGTACTACAGACCTTTGCCTGTCTCTTATGACCCCACTGGTTGAGTCCATGATTAGTTAGGTTACTGGCATAAGGGAAAATAAAGTGAATAGCAAGAAAGAATTGTTATCGGTTTTTTTAATTAACGTTAAAATTGTCCACGTTTTTCTTTGCTCTGATTTGATTTTACAGCTATAAAACTATCTTCAGTGTACTCACATTGAATATTGTGTACTTTTTCATTGTTAGTTCTATGAGCAGTTTGATGATGATGAAATTGGAGCACTGGATAATGCAGAATTGGAAGGCTTCATTCACAGTGACAGTACCCGATTACAAGAAGTCTTGAATGACTACTACAATGAGAAAGCAAAGGAGTATGTAATATGTCCATCCTGTATCCTGTACATCAGTAGTCTTAAATTCCCAGCTGTATCTTTTTTATTGTTCTGAGCTGGTCTAATGGTGGTAAATCATATTTCTGACACTCATCACACATTTTCAGAGACAATATTGGAAGCTGAATAGTTCTATATGAAAGACTCCGTTATTTAAAAAGCATCTCTTTTTAAAAGCCTGGTGTGTTTGGCCTGTGAGGAAGAGGCTCACATTCACCACAACTAGCCTACTATTACTAAAGACTGCAGCACCTGTTAGTTACTGTGTTCTGGAGACAAGCCAGTTTTCCTTACTGACATATATGGTAAAACTCTTGGTTTGTCATTAATTTGACACATGTATTGGTATGGGTTTTACTCAGTCTTTACCAAAGGGATAAGCAGAATAAACCACATATAACTTTGCTGGTGTTAAACTACTATGCAGTTGTGCAAAAGTTACACCTCTCTCTGTTTAGCATAAGCTGCCATTTCTTTTAGAATTTTTCCTTTCCTGCCCATTCAGCACAAGTCCTAATTGTGATGTGAGATATTTCTCCTCTGCTTTTTCACTCCAAAACAGGCACCCAAAGTGGCTAACGATCAATAAAATAATAATATAAAATCCATAAAAGCCAAATGCCGGAAAAAAGCATTTTTAAGGGAAATTGTACATCACTAACAAATTGAGCAATTGCATTTAAACAAGTAGTTGTGATGTCTAGCCAAACAACTGATGGTTGTGCTTATAAACATACCTACCAGATTTTATTTTGATATCTCAGTATTCAAGAGGTATATTGTGGTTCAAGAACCTTGTTGAAGCTACTACTTTTGCTATTAGTAGTAGAATATAGTATGTCTGTTTTGCTCTATCCCAGAGATAAGTGATCCTGCTGCCATTATTGTGAAAAAAAGATGAAGCAGCAAAGTGGAAACTGGATAGATGTGTTTGCCAAGAATATATCATTAGGCTACAAGGTTCTCACCACTAGATATGCAGCTAATAACGTTTGAGTGAGCTATTTACGGTTTTGTTGGTTCATTAGGTTATATCCTAATGCACTCTTTTGCAAACAGAAGGCCCTTAGTCCGGTGGGGCATGTAGACTATGCTTTAGGGGTGCTTGATCTGTAGGGGTGGACTGACAACAGTTTGTTTTTTGATGTGGTTACAAGTTAAATTAAAATATGCATGTGCCTTTATGCATCTTTTCCTTTCTCCATAAGCTGTGTGAAACCCGATGTGCTTGAAATCCGAGAGGAGTCAGACCTGGTTTTAGATGAGAACCGAGAGGAAGAGGAGAAAATTGTAACTTTAGTTATTGAGGAACCCAAGGAAAAGTGGGATTGTGAATCCATTTTGAGTGAGTGCTATAGCTTCATTTGATCTTTTTCCTAATGGGTAAAAAAAAATAAAAGAATTATGACAACTTTTTTGTTCAGAGCAACAGTTGCATTTTTTTATTTTTTTATTTTTGCAACTGGTTTTGTTTGTGTGTCTCTTCCACAAACCCCGGTGGATAAGGAAAGCCACGGATATTCAAATCTGTGGTTTTCGTCCCCCTGTTTTCAGTGAAAACCAGAAGTCACCTTTAAATGGCTCCAGGCTTCATTCTGAAGCCCCCAGAGGCTGCGCATGGTCACGTGTGGCCTCTGCAGGCTTCAAAAGGCCTCTGGACCTGACTGGAGCTGTGCTCTGACTGAGCTTGATGGTGGAGTGGTCCATGGATGTTGGACCCACAGATAATGCGAGCCCTCTGTACTTCCATTACTGAGAGAATGAACAACGCTTAAAATCTTACAAATAGGTTGTTTCAGTCCATAAAAACCCTTTAAAATTATAATTTGGGACATAGATTTCATTCCCTGATGAGTCATTTTTATTTCTGTGTTGTTTTTCCCCCTTTAAGGTACCTATTCCAATTTATACAATCATCCAAAACTGATTGATGTACCACAGAAGGTAAGTTTTCATTCCATGTTAAGGCAAAGAATTCTGACCTCTGCTGATGGGGCTCCAGAGAGTTACTTGAAGTACATCCAAGGGTTTGGGTGCACTTAATGGGATTTTGGACTTCTTAAACAGTCGGCCTTCATTTCCTATTATGATTGCCTTTGAAATTCTTCAGTATTTCCCCCGACCCTGAGGCTGCATCCTAGGTCTCATTGGGGGGCTGCGTGGCTTCCTCGGTTCTGCGCCTATTATACAGCAGGTGCAGAACTAAGGAAAGCAATGGGGAGGCTGAAGCCTCCCCTGGGGCAAGAGCGCAAACGTGCCCTTGCAATTCAGTATTTTTTTAACCAGAAATTACTCAGCAGTTCATGGATTCAGAACTAAATATGCAATAAGCCAGGCAGAGATTGTCAGCCTGTCATTATAATGCAACTTATGACAACACACTCTGGAAGTAACAACATATCATGTTCACACCACAAAACAACCAAGTAGGGATCCAAAGAACTACAAGACAAGTTCTGCACACCCAAGAGTTGTAGTTCTGCACACTATACTCCAGTCAATACTGAAGAATTTCTTGCGGGGAATGAAGGAGCTGGTGATTTGATGTGTATTTCCTTTTTGTCACAACATTAAATATGCTTGTATTTGCTGTTGTTCCCTCTGAAAATTTAGGATTTTTGTAAGCTGTTTTCCTGTTAATCAAAACTTAATACTAACTGTCAAGAAATCAGTCATTTTGCTATTTAACTTCTTGTTCCTTTGAAGGAAGGAATAATGCTACACAAGTCCATAATCAATCAATTTTTTCAGCAAGTAAAAGGAAATAGTGTTTAATACATTTTGCAACATACCAAGAATTATATTTTTAAAGTATAATTGATTCATTTTTTATACATTTCAATTTTTATATTTATAATGAATATCTGATCATATTCTGGGGCCTATAGTTTCTGTTGAATTGAATTTGGCATACAACGGATTAATTTGCACAGTTGCTAAGATCACTGAGTTGCATGTGAACTAGAAAAGTATAGTGTTTACCGTAAATAACAGGCATAATTGCTTTTTGTGTGTATGTGTTTAGCCCAGACCAATCAAAGTGTCTAGTAAGACTGGAATCCCTCTAGATGTGTTGCCTCGAAGAGAACTTACAGCAAAGCAGGCTGAGCGCATGCAAATGATCAATGAAAGTGATCTGCCATCGGTATCCACGCAACCGCGTTCTAAAAATGAAAGTAAAGAGGACCGAAAAGCCAGAAAACAAGCAGTCAAGGAAGAACGAAAAGTAACTTTATTTTACCCTTTAGTAATTAATAGAAACGTACTGTTTACGTTCATAGCCAGTTGATTAAAATATTTATGTAGATGTTAAATTCATGATGTGGCTTGGAATGAGAAATTTTAGAAGGGTGTCCCAAGCTCCAAAGTTTGAGAAATGCAGTAACAGATTGTGACAGAATCCAAATAATTGACATGCGTACCCATACAAAAGGAGCATTTACAGCTCAGGGTTGGAAGACACCCTGAGCTCTAAATGCTGTGTGTGATAACCCTAGGAAGAAACTAGCTTCTGAATCATTCTGCTTCATGCACCATCCCAAGCACAATTAAGGAGAGCAGTACTACAGAAGCCATATGGTTTCTTGTTGGTGGTTTGTTGGTGGGGAGTGTGTGTGTGTGCGTGTCTGTGTTTTTTAGTCTTTGTATCTGCGCTGGTGGTTGGCTTGCAGGTCGCTCCCGCCGGAATTATGTGCTTGACACCTCGAGGGAGCTCAGGGGAGGGCAGGGAGGCCACCATCAGCAGAGTTACGGGTTACGGAAGATATGGCGGTGGGGGCAGGGCCGGACAGTACAGGAGAAGGAGGGTCAGTCGTAGACAGACTGTCCCTCTTTCTGGCCCTTCCCTCATCCCTCTGACCCCTGGTTCTTCTGGCAACAGTCCCCTGAGTCTGAAGCTGCTGCTTCTGAATGCCAGGTCGGTGAATAATAAGACCTCTCTTATCCATGATTTAATCTTGGAGGAGAAAGCCGACCTGGTATGTATCACGGAGACCTGGCTGGATGAGCTGGGAGGGGTTAATCTTTCCCAGATTTGTCCGCCGGGTTTCCGGGTACTTCAGCAGCCACGACTACAGGGGCGGGGAGGTGGGGTTGCGATGGTCTATCGGGATTCCATCTGTCTCACCAGATACCCTGTTCAGCAGTCCACCGGGTTTGAGTGCCTTCGCGTTGTGTTGGAGGGGCGAGACAGAACAGGGATTCTGTTGGTGTACCGCCCGCCTTGCTGCCCAGCAGTCTCCCTGCCTGAGCTGACGGAGCTGGTCTCGAGCGTGGTGTTGGAGTCCCCCCGCCTTCTGGTGTTGGGGGACTTTAATGTCCATGCCGAGGCCCCGGGAACACCTGCAGCTCAGGATTTCATGGCCTCCATGGCAACCATGGGTCTGTCTCAAAGAATATCTGCCCCGACGCATGAGGCGGGACACACGCTGGACCTGGTGTTTACTGCGGGGCAGGTTGATGGTGATCTGGAGGTGGAGGAGATTAAGATCACTCCTTTGTCATGGACAGATCACTGTCTGGTGGGATTTAGGCTCGTTGCGGCTTCTCACCTCTGCAATGGCGGGGGATCACATTCTATGATCCGCCCTCGGAGACTGATGGATCCGAATGGATTCCTGAGAGCTCTGGGGGATTTTCCTGTTGCCAGAGTTGGAGACCCACCCGGTGCCCTGGTCGACCTCTGGAATACGGAGATGGCCAGGGCCCTGGATGAGATCGCTCCTGAGCGTCGTTTGCCCAGTCGCAGAATCGGAGCGGCTCCTTGGTTTTCTGAGGAGCTGCGAACGATGAAGCGGCAGAGCAGACGACTAGAGCGTCGGTGGCGAAAGACTCGTGCCGAATCTGACCGGACACGGGCTAGGGCCCAATTAAAAGCTTATTCCAGAGCAGTGGTGGCAGCTAAGAGGGCACACCTCTCTGCCACCATTGCATCTGCAGAGAACCGTCCGGCTGAGCTCTTCCGTGTGGTCCGCAGGTTTTTACATCTTGCCCCCCTTACTGGTAGGGAGGAGCACACGGAGGCTCGCTGTGACGAGTTCGCAAACACTTTGCAGATAAGGTCGATCAGATCCGGCATGACTTGGACGCCGCTGTGGGCATATCTAGTGATGTCCCTGGGGAACCTGTCTATCCTACCATTTGGAATTCTTTTCAGCTTGTAGAGCCTGAGGATGTGGACAGGATTCTCTGGAGTGTGAGACCTGCTGCTTGCCCGCTCGACCCTTGCCCGGCATGGCTAATTAGAGCTGCCCGGGGAGGGCTGGCCGAGTGGACGGGGAGGGTGGTGAATTCATCTCTGAGGGAGGGGGTGCTCCCGCCTGCTTTGAAGCAGGCGATGGTTCGCCCCCTCCTGAAGAAGCCCTCCCTGGATCCCACAAATTTAAACAACTTTCGGCCAGTCTCCAATATCCCATTTCTGGGTAAGGTGATTGAGCGGGTGGTGGCGTCCCAGCTTCAGAGGGTTCTGGAGGAAACGGATTATCTGGACCCATTCCAATCTGGCTTCAGGCCGGGGTTCGGGACGGAGACTGCCTTGGTCGCCTTGGTGGATGACCTGCGCCGGGGGATGGACGGGGGAAGTGCGACCCTGTTAGTCCTACTGGACCTCTCGGCGGCTTTCGACACCATCGACCATGGTGTCCTTCTGGGTCGGCTGGCCGGGTTGGGGCTTGGAGGCACTGTTTTGAAGTGGTTCCACTCCTTCCTGGCTGACAGATCCCAGAAGGTGGTGCTGGGGGAGGCTTGTTCGGCACCCCGACCTCTCAGGTTTGGGGTGCCACAAGGTTCCATCTTATCCCCCATGCTCTTTAACATCTACATGAAACCACTGGGAGAGGTCATCCGGGGGTTTGGAGTGGGGTGCCATCAATATGCTGATGACACCCAACTTTATCTCTCCTTTCCCCCTGATTCTGAGGAGGCGGTTGAGGTCCTGGATCGCTGTCTGGAGGCAGTTGGGGGCTGGATGCGGGCGAACAAGCTGAAATTAAATCCGGATAAGACAGAGGTGCTTTTGGTTCGGAAATCCACGGCTCGGGTATTGGACTATCGTCCTGCTCTGAATGGGGTCGCACTTCCTCTGAAGGAGCAGGTTCGCAGCTTGGGGGTTCTCCTGGATTCACAGCTACACCTGGACTCCCAGGTGGCGGCTGTGGCCAGGGGAGCCTTTGCTCAGCTTCGGCTGATCCGCCAGCTGCGGCCGTACCTGAGCTGTGCGGACCTGGCCACTGTGACCCATGCCCTAGTGACATCTAGATTAGATTGTTGCAATGCGCTCTACGTGGGGCTGCCTTTGAAGACGGTCCGGAAATTACAACTAGTACAGAACGCGGCGGCTCGGGTGGTTGCTGGAGCACGTCGGTTTGACTCTGTCGAGCCGCTGCTTCGGCGACTACACTGGCTGCCGGTTCTGTTCCGGGCCCAATTCAAAGTGCTAGTTTTGACTTTTAAAGCCCTTTACGGCTCGGGTCCGGGGTATTTGAGGGACCGCCTTCTTCCATATAATCCAACCCGTACTCTTAGATCATCTGGGGGGGCCCTCCTGACTGTGCCGCCACCAGGAGAAGTGAGAGGGGTGGCGGCCAGGAAGAGGGCCTTTTCGGTGGTGGCCCCCCAACTCTGGAACACCCTCCCCTTAGAATTGAGAACTGCTCCCTCTTTGTTTATATTTCGGCGGGGGCTGAAGACCTTTTTATTCCAAAAAGCTTTTAATTGTTGACAGGCTGGCTGGTTATTATAACCCACGGGGCTTGTTGTTTTTATATTGTTTTTAAATTTGTTTTTAATTGTGTTCTTAATTTTTGATTGTATTGTTTAATTCTGTTTTAATTGTTTTTAATTGTGAATTGTTATATTGTTTTTATATCTATATTGTAATGCCGCCTTGGGTGCCTTCGGGCACAATAAGGCGGGGTACAAATCTAATAATAAATAAATAAATAAATAAATATGCCCTGTGTATGCTGAGTAATAGATGCAGTGGGTGTACAGGCATCCACTGGAATCTGCAGAGCCACAGAGGGTACATTCCGGGCATGTGCGCGCGCGCGCACACACACACACACACACACACACACACACACACACACACACACACAGAGAGAGAGAGAGAGAGAGAGAGAGAGAGAGAGAGAGAGAGAGACAGAGAGCAGAAACTGGATAAGAGGGAACCCTCTATTTAGTTAAATTTTTATCCAACTTTTCCTTTGCTGGAGCAAAGGCTTGTATAGGATTCTTTGTGCCCCACCCCAGATCTATTACCTTGTCTTTGTTCTTACTTTTGTAGAAAGTACTTACTTTACTTTGTTCTTACTTCTTGCTTTAACAGGTTGCTAAAACAGGAACACAATGAGCAGACAGACGGCCAGGACGATAGAGGAAGAGACTGCTCCCTGTTAACGTTCTGGCAGTCTCTCCCTCTATCATGCTTTCTGCCTGCCTGCTCGTTGTGATCCTGGTTTAGCAACCTGTACAAATAAGATTTTTTAGCGACCTGTGAAAGCAAGAATTATGCTGTCTGTGTGCCAGGATAAACAAAAATCTTGCTTTTAAATTGCTAGAAATTGTGTTTTTACAGTTTGCTAAATGTAAACATGACGAGCAGGCAGAAGGCACAATAGAGGGAGAGACTGTTAACATTTTAGCAGTTTCATCGTCCTAACTGCCTGCCTACTCGTCACATTCCTGTTTTAGCGACCTGTAAAAGCAAGAGCAACAGAAAGGTAATGAGTGGGGTGGGGCAGGGGACAGAAAACCGTGGATATCCAGGGACACTTGTATTTTACCTTTTATAATGTTTATGGAAGTTATTTAAATTACCATTCAGCTCCTAAAAAGTTAATGTGTTTTTTTTTCTGTGCATACATATAATAAACCAACAATTGGTCTGTGTAGGAACGCAGAATGGAGAAGAAAGCAAACAAATTGGCCTTCAAACAAGAGAAAACCAGGCAAGAGAAAGAGCTGCTCAACCTGAAACAGAACATTCAAGGGCTCAAGTTATCCTAATGGAGAGGAATTGTTTCGTAGGAAAGACACTCATCCACCTTATTCGTTGCTGGCATCTTTGGAAACGATACTTCTGTCATCAGTCTGAATTACCACAGAAGATTTTTTTTTAAAAATGTATGCAGATCTTGTCTTATTTTTTCTAAACTTATTTTTGGTTACCAATTAAAATACTGATGTAATGTTTTCTGCCATGGTTATCATGCCAGCTATTTATGAACACAATCAGGAAAGCTACTTAATTATAATAAAATATCTTTTGTAAGCTGTTTTGTCTCATTTCAGAAGGTTAAAAATCAAACTCCATTAAATTAAGTTTAATGGAGAAGTTACTACACATATGTCGCTGCATGTGGAAAAGTTGTTCAAGAGAAATGTGAGTAGGAAAGAAGAGGTAAGGGTTAGGGTTACTGCTCTGAGAAGCCCCCAATTTTTAAAATTAATCTTAGGGCAGAGGGGAAAAAACAATTCTATACAGTTTCCTTTCTCATGCTAGCTAAGTAATTCATGGAATCCACTCTTAGTACTTTCAGCTAGACTTGAATCTGGGAAACTCATACTCGTGGTATAAAAGCAATGGTCTTCCGTTGGCCGCATCATCTGGTCTTAATCTGTGCTTCTGACCACAAGGACGTGGTTATCGCAGCTAATAACCAACCACTGCCAGGTCTATCCTCCAAGGTTTTGTAGGCTACTAGCCACCTCTACATGTTGTGATGCCTCTTGTTTGGTTTTTCTCATTGTATGTTTAATAAGAGAGGCATATACATACATAGGTATTTATATACCACCTTTCTTTTAGACAGCATTCAAGGCTGTTTACATAAGCAAGCTAGTCCAAACCACCATTTTCCAATGCGGTTTTTACAATATGTTCCACAGAAAACTCACAGAGTGCTCAGTCACCAGATGTTGCCTTCAAAGTGTGGTTATCTCTTCTGGCTGCATGCCATCAAGCTTCAGCAGGCATTGTAAATGAATCCTCAAGTTTTTTTCCATTCTTTGCCGGCTGACCTTCACACACTCCCTTGCACTATCCCCTACACCCTCACACACTCCCCTGCACATATATGTGGATAGCAACATTATGAACTCTATAAAATACTGTTACATTTGAGGTAAGAATTGAATGTTCACCTTGGCAGCAGAAGGTGCCAGCTGGTCTGATTACCTCTGCATTTCTATTATGGTGTTATCTACTTAAAATTGTCCTTACCTGAAGAATCAAATGGATTTCAAGCTTCTATAGTTAAATAGAAAATAAATTTAAACATTGTATTACCAAATAAGCAAGTGGATTCAGACTTCAGTTTAAACTCTTGTACATGGTTTTTATGTGCATCACTAGATAATGGAGGAGCTGCTTGTGTGTCATAATAGTTAATCTGTTGACCAATGACCTTTAACTTGGGCTTTTGCAAGTAAAGGAGTAGGCAAGTAAAAGTAAACTACCTGATGCACATGTCTCTCTGAAACAGACACCAAATTTGACATTGCTGTGCTAAAAAATGAGTCTGGCTCCTGGGGCTACAGCAGGTACCGCAGGTAAACAGCATATCATCCAAATAGTAATTTTGAATTGCAGATAATTTTGGCACTTCCTGTGTAGTTTTTAGCACATCCACCTACATTTGGTATTACATTATTGCCACTTTAGCTGCTATTTGCATAGTTTGTGTCTAGAAATACAGTACAACAGATGAATTGAGCTGCCCACATATTGTCATGGAACCTGCTCTCATGAGCACCGCTTGGAGTGGAAATCAATTTCTCTTTAATCTAGCTGACTCTGGTTATACACAGCCAATAATTATAAAGCTTGAAAAAAATTATTTACCTTTTATATTAATTAGAATGGAAAGGGAGCTCATCCAACATGTCCATGCAAACTGCACATTATATGTCAAAGAAGTGCGTGTGGCTCCTGAGCCTTAGTTTGGCCATCCCTGTACTAAGGCATGACTTGTAGTGTCTTTATTAAACTACCAGAACCTGTATGAAGCTGCTGCCCCGTTAGGATATTAATGGAGTTTCTGTTGCAGCTTCTGTCATCTTTGGAGATACAGTTGATGGTGATAATTCAGGGCTTTCTCTGCTGTGGCACCCAGCTCATGGAACTTTCTCCCAACTGAGAATAGACCTTCCTCTTCTATGGTGATGTTTTGAAGGGGAAGTAAGGCTTTTTTTGGTTGCTGTTCCAACAGGCCTTGAGTTAGTTTTTCTCTCTTGCTTTATGGTCTATGGTTCTTAGAGTGTAATCCCAACCTGGAGTAAGACCTACATAGTTAGGCCAGCAAGGTTTGGCCAGCACAAGGGCCACGGTAAAGCATGTTTGAACCACTCTCGGGGTCAGGGAAGAATGTGCACATTGGTGCACCATCCTCCCTGACTCCGAGAGTGGTTCAAACATGCTTTACCATGGCCCTTGTGCTGGGCAAACTTTGCTGGCCTAAAACTGTGCCGGCCTAACATCAGGTTAGGAGTGCGCCCTTAATGGTTTTGCTGCTTTGGTCTTTTATTTGTTTCTGTTTAGTGTTTTTGTTTTGTTGGTGGAAGCTGCCTTGGGCTCTCCTCCTGCTGGGATAGGAAAGATGGGGTGTATGAATCTTTTAAAATAATCGATACGCGATATTTTGCCTGGTGCTTTGGGTAGGGTATAGAATTCCTAGGTATTGAGATTACCTGAACTAAAACTTTGCCTATAACGTATATTTTAACACATGAAAGCCATTAAGGGAACACTGCAAACACTAAAAGTAACATAAGTTACCACTGACATTTGATAATTGCACAACAATGCATCAGGGCTGCCTAACAGCAGGGAAAGAAATGGGAATACGAGCACGTCAGCCTCCATTAGGCTTCTGGTCTTCAAACTGTGGTTAGGAAATAGGAACCATAATGGCTGTGCTAGCCCTCTGCTGAACTACGGCAATGTGATCTGATGGGCTTGGACATGACTAAACCCATGTGAGTGCTCCCTAAATTAGCCCTCGTGTTCAATCACTTTCTTTAAAAGCATTATACTTATTTTTATGTTTGTTATTGTCAAGCTCATACATCTTGCCTGGCCTAGGAACTCCATGAAATTAAAGTGAAGACTTTCTCATTTTAATAATTTTTAGCAAGCATTTTAGAAGCAGCACTATACAAATCCTAAGTGCTCAATGTATTTAACTGATAGCGCCTTGGTTCAGACATCATGTTCTTGGAATGAGCTTGAAAGTTCTCTCCGTGAGTTTGGTTTCATAGAAGTCCTTTCGGCTTTGCTAAACCAATATTTTTAGCACAGTTATTTTCAATCTTTTCCATCTCAAGGTACACTGACACAACACTAAAATTGTCCAAGCATACCATCTGGGTTTTTTTTTTTTGGTTTTTTTTTGACAATTGGCAAGGCACACCACACTGCTGGTGGGGGCTCACATCCCCAATGGGCCTACTAATAAATGACCCTCTCCCAAATTACTGTGGCACACCTGTGGACCATTCATGGCACACCAATGTGCCGTGCACACTGGCTGAAAATAGCCTATTTAGCATGATATCTGAACTAGGAAAGTGTAGTTTCTCTCCAAATCAGAATTACCATTGTTGAAAGAAAAAAAATTGAGGTATACAATAAATATCCTGGTGCTTGGAAAAAGAAATCTTCACTCTACAATTGGCAAGCTTATACTGAGCAGCTCCTCTGCCTGTGGGTCTTAAGCGTGCTGAAGGAGAAGATAATGAAACATCAAATTACATGTAATGTCCCAATTTGTCCTGTCTCGGATGCTTTAAATCTGCAGTTTTTGTACTTGGCCCAGCAGAACTCTAGTTTATTGCTTTGTAATTTTATTCGTAAGATGCCATTACAGAATGTATGTTTTTGGTTGTACCTTAAGAATGTTGCTGTATGGTTTTCTGTCGGTATATTTAGTTCTACAACAAAGGGCACTATATACAACCTTGCAATTTACTTGGGTACTTTCACAGGCAACTGCTTTTGTTAGAGCTCATTGTATTTTCTCTATATTAAAGCACCAGACAAGGGAGGGGTGGGGTGGGAGAATGGAACAGCTTGCGGCAATATAGCCCTTTCAGCTATCTGTTCAAAGCAAGCAATTGCACTTCTGAAATGTATTCCTGGAATAGCCAATGAAAGATGATGCAAAGATACGGCTCCATCAATCAGTATCTTGACCTACTCAGGTTCTCATTAGAACTCCCCTATGTACCATCGGCACAGAATTGGCATAGAGGAGGCGATTAAGAGGCAAATGAGTGAAAGGCAGAGGAAGGTAGCAGAATAATCTTCCATTTCCAAGCTGAAGTGAGATGTGACCCAGGAGATAGTCTGGCTGAATCTAGGAACTCATCGTTCAGCAATACTGAAAACAAATGAATAAAGTGTGTGTGTGTGTGTGTGTGTGTGTGTCTTAGCCACTAGACAACAATCTATAGCTTTTATATACTAGTAGCATTTTGTATTAAAATGTTGAGTTATCTAAAGTAGCCCATATTCTGTGGAAATTTGTTGGGTCCCTAAGCAGGCAAGACAATGCAAAAAAGCTTTGGATGGTGGAGCGGACCCTGAGACCTGAAATCCTCCACTACCCTGCCACTACTGCTACATGCTCAAAACGGGGAGGGGGGGGGAGATTTATAGTATTGTGTAGAAATGGCAGGTTTTCAAAATGAAAAAAAAATGTGTCTTGGGGATGGGGTTAGTAGAACCAAAGTACTCTATGTAGTAATTGTTCTTCTTAATTTCACACAGATACCGGCAACCCAAACTTGCTTACTTGTAACACCTGTGGAAGACATTTTGTAGCAGAAGCACTGGTAAAAAAAATAACAAAAAAAACAAAGTCGAGTTTGTATTAAATGCGTTGAAGTGAAATGGAAGATTTAGGATGATAGTCACATAACTGATGCACACCAAAGAAGGAAGCTAACAGCAAGAAAAGTTTCTCTGTTACAGAAAGAGTGAAAAGGCTTGGCAGCAACTTTAGGGCTGATTCACATATGCCTCTATACCACTTGCTTATTCAACAATAGAAAACTTGAGGTTGAAATGGGTGAACCTACTCCATTGGCAAGCATAATTTTAGGTTTTGTTACAGTTGCGTCTGCGGCATTTGATCTCTAATGATGCTTTCACACATGCAAGTCAATCCTAAAACAATGAGCATGCATGTGTGGATCAGCCAGTGTAAGCTTCCATAGTCTGTTGCCTTTCTTATACGCAATCTAAGTAGAAGTGGATAGAGGCAAGTGTTAGAAAGGTGCCATGTTTACAATCAATAGCCCTGTTTTCCAATACAAGCAGAAGTACTAATGAGTGGGACTACACATAGTTCACCTGTATTCTAGAAACATCCCCCTGTCCTTTGTCAATTTTTTTCTTGCAATCATGAGGGCTAAGGAATTCTGACTCTCAGGTTTATGCGAAGATGACCAGATTCTGTTTTAGAGAGACCATTTATCTCATTCTCAACTCAGGGTGGGACTATGAGGATACCTTGCATCAGTGTCTCTCAAACTGTGAGTCAGGACCCATTTGGTGGTCCGTGACCCAATTCCTGGTGGGTCCTGCACAGCCTCCAATGAAAACAGGGTGATGGAAAGATCAGCTAACTAATAGCCTCAAACCCTGAGGCTATTCAGAAGCCCTGAGGCTATCCAGAAAGCTGCTAACTGCCCTGCAAAGAGCTGAGCTCCTGCAGTTTTCAAGGAGCTGGGCTCCAGCAGTTTCTAAGCTTATAGGGAGATAAATGTTTGAGAATCATTTTTTTGGGGGGGGAGGGGTTCATCAATGACAGGCAGTGCGGGCAGGTGAAAGCCACATAACTAAGCCCCTCGAGGCTATTCATTAGGGGTGCCTCATTATGAGAAATGGATCTGGTTATTTGCAAATAATTACTTGTAAATAAATAAATAAATAACATATTATTCTTTCTATGACATTCGATAGAATGTTGTTTTAAAAAGTGGGTTCTGGTGCTAAAAGTCTGAGAACCACTGCCTTATATGTACTGTGTATGAGCAGCTTGGACCAATTAGTTGTTTGTGTATTCAGCATTCTTCAGTTGGCCACTAGGTGGTTGTGTTGCCTTCTGCTATATTTTCAACCTATTTAGTTCTTTAACACCCATGTGCATTTGTGAAAGGATAACATTTCTTGGACCAAACTTACTTACCAATTTACTAGGTTAGTAAAAACGCTTCCTTAATATAACAGCTAAGCTGCCATTATTGAGCTGTTAGGGTTGTATGAGTGCCCCAATATACATAACAAGGCTTGCATAAGAATAAGGCTTGAATAAGAAATCCTAGGCATGATGTTCTTTTCAAGAAAGCAGGCAACCAGGCTAAGTAGTTCCCTGTCTACAATCCTGTGGGATACCTTTGCAGTGCAATTTTGTGCATTTTTCTTTGGAAATAAGTCCAATGGAGATTACAATACTTCCTATAGAGTAAGTTTAGGATAGCAGCATTAGTTACTACTCTTATTAAGTTATTTGATGATAAATAGTTTGTCCCCCCAATGATTTTTTACCCTGTTTCTATTTATACTTTATTGTTATTGCTTATTTTATTGTTTTATTATTTTTATGTACTGTATTTTTCCCCCTCCAATAATTATAAGCTCCCTTGGGTATCTGCCTTGGCAGAGGAAAGGTGGGGTAGAAATCTAAATAAATAAATAAATAAATCAGATAGATAGATAGATCAGAAGAAGCTGAAATGTGTAGCATTAAAACAAAAATAGCAAAATGACTGCTGTGTTAGCTCAATGCCCATCTTCACTGCTTGGCTGAGATGTTGGCATTTCAGCCAAGATGCTTGGCTAAGTCACACAATGAAATGACCAAGCAAAGCTTGCACTTTAAACTTCATAAGTCTGCCATTTCAGAGATGTTCAAGATGGCCCTGACCGCATGGCTTCTATCCCATTCCTAACTTGGAGCAGCTCCTTGCCAAGCCATCTATCTTTTCCACCAGCAACAAGCTACCTAGAAGCAAGTTACTGAGCCATTCCAGTTTGAAACCTACCTAAATACTTCCATTGTCAGAAACGCTCTCTGCAAATACAAGTTCTCTCTGTGGAGAGGAGGAGTGTTCTGTGTCTCAGACACTCTTTGGGTGAGTCGAACAGGCTTCCCATTTGCACAGAGAGTCCCAATGGCAGCAGTACCTGCCGGATGTGACCCGGTACCTCCAAGGCCTTGGATCAATAAAAGTTGGGCACGCTGTGAATGGGATCATGCATCCGAGATGAGTAACTGCATCTCTGAGAGGAAACAAAACTTATAGGCAGGGCAGATCAGGGCTGGCCCATCCATGAGGCCAACTGAAGCAGTTCCCTTAGGCAGCAGATTGGTGGGGGGAGGCGCTCATCTCTGTCTGGCTACTTGCCTCCACTACTATTACTACTACTCCCACTCTTTGGCTTGGAAAAAGAAGAGGGGACAGAAAGGAAAAGGAAAAGTGAGAGAGTGCTGAGCTAGAATGCTAGAGAGTGGGAGAAGCCGAGGCCTGCACATAATTGGGAAGATGGGGCAGCATTTGAGGTCTGGGCTGGCCCTGGGGTGGAAGGACAGGCAGGCTAGACAGAATACACAAACAAGTATGTCCCTGTTTGGGTCAGACAAGATTCAGGTGCAAGAAATTAAAACATTTGCCAGTTAGGAGGCAGCAGCTATCGCGCTACCCCCTATACTAGAACCGGGGCACTATGAAATGGCAGTGGCCAGGTCAACTGGGCTGGGACCATGGCACATGCCTAGCGACACTAATTCATAGGTCTTAACCATGTGACTCTCTTTATGCCTTAGGCAAGACATGAGCCAATATGCAAAAAGGTCTTCAACAAAAAGCGCAAGCCATTCAATTCCTTGAAACAGCGGCTGCAGGGAACTGACATTCCAACAGTAAAAATGAAGCCACCTCCAAAGGTATTTGAAAATTAGGCTCACATCGCCATTCAAAATATATTTTGGCAAGCCTCAGGAGTATCTGAGGCTTCTGCTATTTCAAAAACGGGGGGTGTCCTATAGCTCTGGATTTGCAGGAGGAAGAGGACCAAGGAATTCTTGCAGAGGCTACTATACAGGACCAAAACTTCCCATTAAACTTCCCATTGTTTCTTGGGTTTTTCCTTCCTTTGTGTTTTGTAGCACCCTGCAAATCATGTGTCTGCATGAAGATTGGGTATGCATTTTCTTCTCTCTACCTCAACCCATTGTGATCTTTACACTGGCTTGGGAATTAGCCCTGTTTTAAAAGATTAGTCTGTGGGGAATCATATGTTTGGGCCTGCATTACACGTATTTCTTGGCTCAAAAATATAAACCATTGGGACTCAGAATGCTGGCCTCAAATACAAAATGAGCATTGTTTTCTGCAGTGTTTCAAATTTGAGATGAAGAAGGTTTCACCCACACAGCTCCATGACCTCCTCCCTCCCACCCCTGCCTCATCTTCCCCACCAAACTCTCCCCCCCCCCCCGTCCCTTGCACTCCCATGCATTTGGTGGTTGGCTTTGGTACTGACAGGGAATACAGCTGACAAAAGTAGGATCACAACAGCGGTGAGCTCAGCTGCACTGCCAAAAATGGGAAACAACAACTGGTAGACTTGGCAGGGGAGTAATTTATTCCTGACATACTTTGATTGAAGCCAGGTAATTAATTAATCAACAAAAACATCAAAAGGAGGGCAGAAGAACCTCACCAAACAAAACTTAAAAGTCACCCTTTCCTGCAAGAACAGCTGGTTTGGTGAAGTTGTTTTGAACTCTTTTTTTAAAAGCATGTATGTCATTCATTTACTCCCTTGAGAAAGACTGGTTTCAATTGAAGCATGGCAGGAATAAAGCTGTTTCCCTTCCAATTCCACCCCCCTGCTTATTTTTGGTTTTTGTTTTCTTTTTAATTTGTGTTTGTAGTGGGAGGGGCACCTTTGGCACTGAGCACAAGAGGACCTGGGAAAAGCATTCCTCGTCCTGTCCTTTTTAAATCTCATTATCCACATGCTAAAAGGAAACCAGCGCAGGGCCACCCATGGACAAGGGAGTAGTTTCTGTACAGGGGACCCCTGGGTGTTCAAAAGTACCTATGTTTATACATTTAAGAAAAGTTAAAATGTTTATACATTTAACTTTCCTCGTCAGCCTGAATGCTGACCAAACATTTGCCTGCTTGCCCTGCCCCCAGAGAACCATGGAATATGGGGGTCTTAGTTGGAGGGGGAAAGGGAGAGACAATGGGCCTTCTTAAGCCAACTGGGCTGTTTAGAGACAAGGAGATGCATCTGTATTGTTTCACACTCAATAATCAATAATGTATCAATAATGTTTTTAATGTCTTTTGGAATTCTCCTTTAAAATAAGATGAAATCTTTGTTTAAGCTATGCTTTTTTATGAAAGTGTTAGATGTGTGTAGATTCAAATCTTTTCAGAGCCAACCAGAGAAAAAATCTAACTGGAGACAACAGCATGAGAACTTCATCGCTGCCATCAGGTCAGCAAAACTTGCTTCAATAGCCATGAAAGAAGGTCGTCCTTTGCCTCCGCCTCCACCTCCAACCATTAATCCAGGTGATCTGCTTCCATTGAAACGAAGCATCTTCATTTTGAAAACAGAATATCTTATCTTAGTAGCGGGAGAGGACAACCACAGAAGGGAACATTTGTTCCTTTACCCTGGGGCTGCATTGGCACTGGAAAGTTGGTCGGGCCTATTTTAATGTCAGATTTCCCTTTTAAATTGCCCTTTCCATTAACTTTCCAACCTCCTTTTTAAATTTAGTTGAATTTAAAATAACAGTTTGGAAGGATTGGGGCTAGTGTTTGAAAGAAAACTTTGAAAAATATATTGGGCATTCTCATATCGTTCTGGATCCCAGCCTTAGCATACTGAATTATTATAGCCGCCTAAAACTTTCTAGTGATACATTTGAAAGGAAAAACATTACAAGTTGTACATTATGTATTGAAATGACTAAAGATGCAATCCTAACCAACTTTCCAGCACTGGCATAACAGTGCCAATGGGGCATGTGCTGAATCCTGCAGTGGAGTAGTAGTCATGGAGGCCTCCTCAAAGTCAGGGACTGTTTGTTTCCTTACCTCAAAGCTGCATTGCCCTTAGCCCGGTAGTCAACGTTGGTTAAGATTGCGCCCTAAATATATTTGCAAAAATAACCAGTTTTGCTCTCGTAATAATTGAGTATTAGTTAACTTGCTTTTCTGTTTGATGAAGTATTCTATATGAATTAAAGCTTGGCAGCCCAATCCTATGCTACCCATAGGAGCAGTGGTAGCCAAGCAGCTACTGCTGCATCCTACTGACAACGAGGAGGCACAGGGGTTCATCGAAGGAAGGGGATGTTCATCCCCTTCCCCCAAGTAAGGGCGCAGGGTGGGCAATGGGTCTCCTTGACTCTGTGCCGTCTATTTTGCCAACCAGCTTGTGTGGCCATCTCTGGGTGCCAGCAGTAACGCATTGCTAACCCCTGCTAACTGGGCAAGAGGCACTTTTTCAAGTGGTGTCCTCTTATATTTAGCAGGGAGAGAGCAATTGTCCCTCTTCACCCCAGCACAGTGTCTTTCTTGTGGCTGTTGCTGGTGGTGTTCTCCATTCTTCTAGATTGTGAGCCCTTTTGGGACAGGGAGCCATTTAACTTTAATGTTATTATTTGCCTGTAAACCGCTTTGTGAACTTAGTGTTGAAAAGCGGTATATAAATACTAGTGATTGATTGATTGATTTTGGGCCCGAAATAATTCACACAGCAAGTATGTCTATGACAATGGTTCCCAAACTTTTAGCATCAGGACCCACCATAAAAAAAGTTTCCCTTTACCTCACAGAGGCTCAAACCTTTGTGAATGGTGATTGGGCAGTTGTGTTCCCCGGGGTAGGTTGTTTAATCCTTGATGTGCATAGCCTAATCTATGCAGTCAGTTGTGTGAACCACCATTGGATTGTGACCCTCTGGTTTGGGAACCACTGGTCTATGACATGATCTGGGCCATAGCTTTTCTTCTCTATCCCTGGACAATCTGTCTATATACCATAATTAACACAAAGATGCATTTATTTACAATAGGGTCAACACTACCTTGGATCCAGTCGTCTTGTACGAGCAAACAGGCACTTCCACTCATGCAAGGGAATATATAACATTTGCTAGCACCCCTAATCTGCAACCCCCTGGGCCATACTGCACTCCAAGAACTGCTGAGATGAGAGGATGGAAAAATCCATTCCATGAGCACAACACGCCATTCTTAGGATCAAAACCATTATCTCCCAAGTATCATATCAGATGTTGTAACAACTACTGTTCCATTGCTATATTCAGATTACATCCAGTGCCCTTACTGCTTGAGGAGGTTTAATGAGCATGCAGCTGAAAGGCACATCAATTTCTGCAAAGAACAAGCGGCCAGGCGCTCCTTTGCCCCAGGTCAGAAAGGAGCCAAAACACCCTCCGTAAGACTTTTATTTGATTGCATTTATTTAATTGTTACATATCTACCCCTTCCTTCTCAGGGGCAATATAATGGGACAGAAAGGGCTGTTGAGCAATTATAAAAGTAGATATTTTATATCTTAAGATATTTTCCAAGATAATATGTTGTGAACAAAATCCATTCTTTCTTTGCCCCTCCTTCATTCCCTCAAAGTTATTGTTTAGCATAGTCCTCCATCACTCGCATAAAAGTCTACTTTCAGATAGAATTTCAAACTCATGAAATGTGGGGAATCTCCTAGTCCTTCCCCAGTTCAATCACGTGTACAGCACAACTTCAAAGACCACCTTTATTGCCATGTTGAGATTTACTAATGAGCGGTAGAAAAGAATAATACAAGTTCTGAATGAATCAAAGAAACCTGAAAGCCCAATTCTAGAAGCAGCTGTTTTATTTAACAGGGGAAAGGGCACTGATTATTTATGGGCCACCTAAGCAGCAGTCCGTCAGCATTCAAAAAAGGCAGCATATTGGATTAGATATATTTGGGGACAAGTGTTGGCTATGTGTCTATATTATACTTGTCGGAGTGAATACAGCTATGGCAAGCCAGATACTGGTAGCTTTTATGGACAACACTCCTGGAAGCAATGGTTTCATGTGTTGATTCAATGCGGCCAAGAGGAGGAGGAAAAGCCAATGAGATGTAACTGCACCAGTGAGGCCTATATCATTCTATGATATCATTACATTGGGCCCAGTGCACAGGAAGTAGCTCACTTGCTGCTGCAGCCAGGAATTCTGCGAGCTGTAAACCAATGGGACAGCGGCTCATTGGGCCATCCCACTTGGTCTTGCCTTCAAACAGCCCAAAATGGTCCTCTCAGAAGCAGTTGGTGGTGATGTAGTCACATCGCCGCCAATTTTCAGATGCCACACTTCACACGTGGCACCACAAACTGTATTCTGTGAGATACAGGAAGCTAGACTAGACGGGCCTCTGGCCTAATCTAGTGGGCTCTTCTCTTCTTGCCATGGATGTATGGTGGGGGCCCAGTGGGGAGGGTGGGGCCCCCACTGGAATGTCTGCATTGGATCCTGCCACTCGTGGGGCCTGCCATCAATGGCACCCAAAATGGACTACTATGTAGTGTTGCATCAGACAGATCTGAGTTTAAATTCTCCTTCAGCCAAGAAGCTCACTGGGTCACAACAAGTTAGTGCATTCTCTTCATTTATCCTTAGTGTTGTGGGGATGTCATGGGATAACCCCATGTGCACCTCTTTGGATATGCATGAGATACCAAATGTACTGTTTCACAAAATCTTTGTTGAAGAGCTCTTTCTGTATCTTTGTGCTCCCTATTGCAGACTTCCCAGGGAAAACAAGCAACCCCAAAAAAGGAACCAACCTTAACAAATGCTGTGGGAAACCTGCTTCAAAGCAGATCACAGCATGGCAGCACAAATCCAAATCAAACTGCAACAGGTAAGGAGCAAAATATGACAAATGAATGTTCAGAAATCTCTAAGGCCACAGCAGAAACAGAATTCAGAATTCACAACAGAAACAGTTGCATGCAGCCACTAGACTTGGAAAGGGAACACTTATTCTGCGTCCTCCCAAGATGGCTGCCAGCCAACCACCCTGTGGCTGGTGCGCTCCGTTGTATTTTGTTTTTATTTGCAACTAACCTTACTTAACTGAAATTCTACAAATCAAACAACGTCCCCTTCTGATAAGGTCTCCTTATCAAGGACCTGCCGGCTTTTTCTGTCTCTGCGAGCCATTGACAAAGGATTGTTTTGGATTGTTTGGATTGTTTGGAATCCTCCTTTTGCTAACTGGACTACTGATTACCAACACAAGCCAATGGGGAGGAAAAAGAAAAGACAAAGAGTACTTTCGGGTAGCAACTCGCAGTCCAAGACATCTAAACAACCTCGCCTGGATGATCCTGCTTTCTGGGGAGAGGATACTACTGTTTCCCCCCGGAAAATGGAAACAAGAAATACAGTCGTCCCTGACTACCACTCTACGGAGAAGGAAGGTATGTCGGAACATGATAACTCCTTGCTGGCTTTATTAGGAGAACATTGTATCATGTCTGGGAAAACAGTATTGGCCATCTTCCAAGAAATTTCACTCCTAACTTCACAAATCCAGGAGCTGCAGATGTCAGTTAACAAGTGTCTGCTAGATTTAACACATTTCCAAAAGCCAGGGCCAGCAAGGAACAAGCTACCTACCCCTGTACCCGAACATTCTTCAGCTTCACCAGCTTCTACTATAATTACAGGACGTGGGGGAGGAGATCCCATTCACATAACCTCCTCCCGGCGCCTGTTAGTGAAGCGAATCACGCTAGAGATAACAAACAGCTTTCTGAATACTGGAAGATGGGCTAATAGATATAAAATATTGGACTCTCTTGCCAGGCTGCTTAGACTGGAAAGGAGGCAGGTTGATTTGAATTTCTTTGAAAGACTACCTAGTCCCCCTTTTAAAACTAGATTGATGCTGGAATTCGTTACCCCCACAATCCCTTTTATGCTTTTCAAAATGAAAAAATTCCTGGGCTCCCTTGGCATCACGACCAGGAGAGTTTTTACGGACACAGCCCGTGTGCCCCCGCGGTTTGTGAAACAGAGTCTTCCTCCCCATGCGGTTCTTAGTCGGCTACTGAGGGAAGAATCGGCTGGCTCTCTGCCATTGTCTCAACCTGCTGAAAAACCTCCGGCAAGTTCCTCCACCAACTGGCCGGAAAATATGCTTAGTCAGGTGGATCCTGAGTGTTCTTCTAATGCTGATGTAATAGCACTTGGTAAAGCAACTCATGATTTGGAAAAAGTCTTGGCTAATATGAGACCAACTATAGATCTGCACCCCAGTGTCCCTCCTCTAGAGTTGATCGAGGCTGCAACAACTTATGTCGAGAACGAATCCACAGTTCACCATTTATCGTCCATAGTACAAGAAGAAGCAGCCCATAAGACTTTGTCTGTGACCTGTGGTCCTTCCATTGTTACTTGGAAGAACTCAGTTGAAAAGCTGACTGGTCAGTACAGATCTGTCTTCATGTTTTGATGTGACTGGTCCATCTATGGAGCCCATAGACCATGCTCAACCCGACAAGACTCTGGATCAAATGTCATCTGATTTTTCAGTAAGGTTGATCAGACCAACTAATGGATGCATCTCATATGACCCTTGCTTAACCATTTCCTTTATAGATGACCCTGATTGACGATCAATGATGTTTGGCGATTCCAAGTTTTTTTGCCTGTTCTGAGCTTCCCCATGTCTAATTATATTTTTTTCTTTTTGATTCTTGTAATAGGGTTAATTGTGTCTATTTATTTATATTTTCTTTTTATTTGAACGGAGAGTCTGTTCCTGTAGTTTATTTTTTTTTCCTTTCTTTAATTAACTGTCCCTCTTGGAAATTCTTGTTCCAGCATATTGTTTCTTCCCTTTATTAGACTGTTTTAAACTATTCACATGGTTCCCTTTGTATATCCCCTCACCTATTTAATAGTTTTTCACCTTCTCTATTTACCCGTGCTGTGCTATGTAATGCTAGTATGTTGTGTCTATATGCCAATAAAGGTTTAAGTAAGTAAGACTTGGAAAGGTTTCCAGATACTGCTGCTGCCACATTGCTTTGCAGAATAGCCTGGCTCTTGGTCATTCTTGATGGTTCAAAATATGTATTATTGTTGTTTGAAGGTCAAAGCTTTTCTACCACCACAGGAAACATCATTGAGCTTAATGTGTGGGCTACTCTAGCCTTTTCTGATGGTTTCATATTGTATTTTATACTATTTATATTTTAACTGCTTGTATTTATTTTAAAAAAAACCTATACTGCTTTTCCAGTGCTCAGAGCCATCACAACAGAAAAACATTTGTAAATATTAATTTTGTTTATGTTAAACTATTCAAAAATGGATTTGAGAGTCATTTTGATGCTAACAAATAAGAATATGAAACAGCAGCGGAAGAGTTTATTTGGTTATGGTAATCTAGGTTCTTTCTGCTCTCCCTTGCCCTGGATATTAAAATAGTTTGATAGAAGAAATACGAACCATACCTTCAACCAATTCAGAAAAGTGAGTTTGTGAACAATTCAATTATAGCTAAGTGCTTTTAAGCTCAACTCTGAGCTATAACTCAGGAGGATCGTAAAGTACTTTGGTAAGATCGTGCCCATAATTTATTTTTAATTATTGCTTTTAAGGAAATGTTATGGAACCTTCTGTGGGAGCACCACAAAAACCCATACCTGCTTCTGCTGGGAAGGAGTCCGGGTAAGGAAAATTTAATTGTTTAGGTCTATAGGCTTGTGGTCCAAATGTAGAGCGCTTATCTACTTCTAGTCCAGTGGTTACCTAAATTTTTTCAACTGGTGGCTTCCTTGAATTACTGGGCCATTAGGCCTCCATTAGGGCTACAATCCTATATACACATTGTGTAACGCAGCAGTTTCTGTGCAAGGATTCTGTGATTCCTCTGACTAGTTTCTGCAGCTTTATGGTGAGCCATGGTTCACAATTGGGACACACTAGTTAATTACTAGTGTCTAAATAACAGAATAGTAGGATATTCTGCTTATCTAGAATAGCAGTATATATTGGGTATGAATATTGGAGAACAAGTTTTAAATCTCTTATCAGCCACAAAAAAACAGTTAAAATCAGGGGTCTCCAAACTTTTTAGGATGAGGGCCACGTTGTATATTTTTCACATTTTCGCGGGCTGAAAAAAAATCAGTTTAATAAACGAATGAAATTTAAACAAATGAGTAAGTTTTACTTGAATCATTTTTGTAATCAGCATGACACAATTCAAAATGAAAGATACATATGACATTTACAAAGAAGTAATGCCATGCCTAAAGTGAGAAATGATATACAAGTAAAAATGCCAAATATTTTAAGTTGCTGCAGGTTGGATGAAAGCTTGTAGCAGGCTGCATGTGGCCCCTGGCGCATAGTTTGGAGACCCCAGATCAAAACAATTAGGAACACCCCAGCTGGACCAGGCCAAGGCCCATCTAGTCCAGCTTCCTGTATCCCACAGTAGCCCACCAAGTGCCTCAGGGAGCACATGAGACAAGGTACTTGCATCTTGCTGTCACTGCATCTGGCATTTTGAGGTGGCCTATTTACTCTCACACCACCCAGTGAAGACACCAGACTGCAGCTTAGGTTTAACTTTATTAAACACAAGCAACCATTTTTTAAAACTTGAAACCTACTGGACACACCATGTTCTCTTAGAAAGGGTATTTGCCCCTATCCAAATTTAATGTAGAGTCTATTCTCATTAGTTGCGGAGGTTATGTTCCTGGGAAACTGCAGTTGCAGAAGCATTGATCCTATGGGGAAAATGGGGTTAGTTTCCCAAGACCTTCTTCGCTGCACTTTCACTACTATCAAACACATCATTGCACACACCATCCTTGTAAAGAACACTTCCCATATTACAGTACATACAGCACTTTCCAGAACAGATTCGTGCGCAGGCTTACAAATATCACAGCTTCCATTAGTGGAGCTCACATCCACGCTGCATGATAGGCCTCTCAGAATTTTTTTGCTACTGCGCCTTGGCAATGAATAGGCACAAAAGGTCCACATGTGTGACAAAATTTTATAAAAGCAGATAGAATCAGATAATGAGGATTTATTGTATGTGACTAGAGAAAATCTTTATATTGTAGCACCATTGCTAAACAAAGATTTCAGGATTACCCTGTGTAAAACTTATCCTACAGCTTGATTTTTCCTTAGGCCAATTAAACCATGCCAATTCCTTCAGTAGCACACTCACATTCTCTCTCAGCTTCATACCGTCTCCTCCATCATACACCTTCTCATAGGGGGATGCTAGTGTTCTTTGCTTCCTTTTTGTACTAGAAGCCAACTCTTTCCTCATAGCCTCTTTTTTCAAGCAATGCTTTACCACCTCTTGCATCCTCACACACTAAGAAATGTAAACTAACACATGTTAACTAACAGATTGGGGAGAGATCTGTCCTAAACCTTTGCTCCAGTTTGCTCATGTAGTACAACATTCACTTTTTTCATATGAGTTTAAAAGGCAGAATCATATGTCTGAAACGGAACACCTCAGAATTCTACCACCTCATTATAATGTGCAGATTTGGCTTTAGCAGTGAGCATATTATGTTTGATGCATCTTGCAAGCATCAATACTGGACAGCATAAAAATTTTGTAATTTGAAAAAAAAAAATCAAGTGCATTTTTCCCACATACTTGTTATTTGATATCAACCACCAGACAGGCTAGGAAAATCAGTATAGTTTGGAATCCACACAGGCACAGATTATAGATTACCTGTTTTATTTCACAGCTGAACTAAACCAACGTTTTTATTGTTTTAGGGGTCCATCACACGTCAGAAGATAGAACAGCATGCCACCCAGGCTGTAGAACAGCAGCCTTTACTTTTTTCAGCACTGCCACTAGAGAAGCCCAGCAGACAAATTCACGGATACATTCATCATCATCATACATCTCATGAGACAGATACGACGAATCAAGACTATGCAATAATAAAATAAGCAAGATCATACTTCTGAGATCTGCTTCCTGGTTTTCTCTAGAGAACATACCATGCTGTATACTTACAGATGCCTGTTTGTCAGCCATATACTTTTAGCTGTGTGCCCTACAAATCTGCCTAAAAACATTCAGTAGCAATCTTTTGGCCACTTTTTAGATTAAAACACAAAAGTCCTCGATTTACTCCACCTACTGATTCTTTACATGAAGCTCAGGGGCCAAAGCTGCAGCGCACAAAGCCTTCTCTGTAACTTTCATTTATTTGAAATGAGGCTTGCAAAAAACGCTGACACAATCCAGCTGAACGGAAACATTTCTGTGCTGATAAATATGAGAAACCAATTCTACAAAGCCTGCGTTCTGAACCACCAGAAATTGGCTAGCTTTGCACGCACCATCGCGCCCGCTTAGCCCTTTAGTCACACGCTTGCCGTTTTAAAAAAACCACACACAGAGAGATAGAAACGGATTAGAAAACATCCAGCGTCGCATTTATTCATACAAAGTCAACAAGAACTGCTCCAAAAGTGAGAGTGAGGGAAACGTGGCGTCACAAATCATGAAAGCTGCCAGTGTGCTTGTCCGCCTTGAGGAAGTCCTCCGCCAGAGAGAGGCAGGCCGCCGCGGGTCAGGCCAGTCTCAAGAGCGGCGGCCTTTTACAGTCCACGCCTGGGCAGAGCTGGGGGGTGTTCATGGGCCATCTCCCCGCCCCCGAGCCTGGAGGTCCATCCCAGAAGGCAGGGAACTGCGGGCTGTGTCGGCCGGCCGGCTGATCGCTCCTGCCGGGCGGGGGTAGACAGGGTGGCTGGCAGGCAGCAGGTGCCCGTCACTCTCTCCCTTCGTCTTCCTCATGGTGGGGGTGCGGGCTGCTGGGGAGCTTTTAGGACTCGTCGGGCTTGTCGGCGGGAGGCCCGCACGGCTGCAGCATCTTCTCCATGAGGTTGAAGCGCACCCGGGCCTTGCTCTCGTTCTCGGCGATGGCGAAGTAGTTGAGCAGGTCGAAGTGGCCCATGTAGGAGCAGTAGGAGTCCCGGTGCTGGTTCACGAGCCACTCCCACTTGGTCGTGTCCGCGTGGCCCGTCCCGATGTACTTGGACTGCAGGTGCTCCAGCTGGCTGTGGATCGTGTAACGGTCCGTCATGGCGGCGGGGGCGGCGACGATGCTGCCGAGGGGGAGAAAAGCGGCGGCGCTCCAAAACACTCAGGCGAAATAGAGGAAGAGCCTGCAACCCTTCGCCCGCCAACAGCGTCTAAAATGGAGCCCCCAGAAAGAGGCGGGCCTACCAACTCACATTTCCCCTTCCGGGCAAGCTGTCGTGACTCGTTGTCCGCTACTCTGTCTCCACGGTAACGCTCTATCTACAGCGTTTGTCTCTGTCGTCATAACGAAGGCGAGGCGGGTCTTACGACTTAACAAGCCAATGTTGCTCGGCTCCTCTAAACCAAGCAGGTTAAATGACTGGAGTTGGCATGACGTCATTTTTTGAAGCCGAGGGCAAACAAATATGGCTGACTCAGATCTTTCCCGCCAAGGATTGCCGCGAATTCACGAATAAAAATCTCCCTGCACGTGTGTTCATACAAATCTCAACGTCTTTAAGCATGCCTGCGTGTTCTGCATACGGGTGTGCAAATCGCTGTATGAAAAATGGGATTTAATTTCCACGGAAAGATTCATGTATTCACATTACATCGGTTCAATAAAACTACCGTTCAGTGAGTGCATTTTTTTGAAGCTGTGTAATTTCTTGTTGTTCCTAGCAGTCTTATTCACCATTTTCTGACACCCAGTGTTAATGGTCTAGAAGGTAAAAAAAAATATTTCCCCCTCCTTTTCCCCCCTTTCCGTTTACACTTTTTTCCCGCCTTCTATTTTCTACTGTAATATTTTCGAAATTCTGAACATTAACAGAATTTGTTTTTTTGGGGGGGTGAGTGTAGAAGTTTAAACAAAACTCTTAATAGTCTAGAAGTAAAAAAGAATTACTCTCATATTGACAACTACTTGTCTTATGAAGAGATTTTAATGTAATTTTCCTACATATTTATCTAATTTTTGCCCACCCTCCCCTTTTTTTCTTTCCTTCCCGTTCACACTTTATTTTTGCTTGTGTAGATTTCAAAAAATAAGTCTGTCAAAACAGTGCAATCTGAGTTTAAATAGACAGCAAGTAGCATTTTGTCAGGTATGTTCAGTAATATAATTATGAGGAATTTAACCTTGTAATTGCATATTAACTCATAATAAGGTTACCAATAATGTTTCTACACGATCACACGTTTTTATTTTCGTAAATTTTTATTTCAGGAGTAAACTATTCAGTCCTAAACAGTACGAGCAAAGCAATCTGAAATGCTTGGAATAAGGATTGTTTTGAGTCAACCAACATGGCTGCTAAGCCCGCCCCCTGGCTTCAATTCGCTCCTATTAATTCAACGGGCATGCCGACTCCAGTCATTTAACCTTCTTGCTCTAAAACGAATAAAAGTAACACTTTCATTTCGTGTTGGTCGTACTCGAAAGCGGACATGCGCATTGCGAAGGGAAGACGGGGAACAGGAGGGAGAGGGGGATTCGAATTGCACCTTGGGAGTGGTAGTCATTGAGTGGACGGGAGTTAAAGCAATGAGGGAAAATTATGGAACCACGAACAAGATATTAAAACGTGTATAATTAGGGGTACCAGATTCAAACTGGGACAGAGCATTTTGCCAGGTGCAGCTTTTGAAACCCTTCCATGATGAGCTGCACCTGCCCAAATTCCGGTTTCTATACAGTGGTTAAGGCATAGGCACTCTGTCCCAGTTTGGTAACTCTTAAGTATAATCCCGCGCAGAACTGCAGGGTACAAGTATTTCACCAGAATCCATTCGTTGTCTTTTGCATGTAGCGGTTCCTCAATGTAACAAGAATAAAAATTGCTACTTGCAGTTGTGTATGTTTATCAAATACATGCACTCAAATAGCTTCCAAACAGGGCTTCATCTTTCAGACGGACAAGCTGTTTTTCGTAGCCAGCCCTTAGCCGTAGGACATATGAAGTGTCAATACAAAGGTGTTCCTCTGAGCATGTACCGACTGCCTTTGCCGCCTTGATAGCCTAGGCCTACCCACTCCCACAGCACAATTACACACATCTGCAAAAGCTTTCAATTCTTTGGACATGGCTTTTTGATAGTCTTAAAACTCCTGGAAGATATTATATATTGCTTCCCCAGGGCTGCCTAGAAAAATATTCGTTATTTTGGCACCCTGGCCACAGTGAGGGTGACCAGACATCCTTTTTTTCCAGGACATGTCCTACATTTCAACCTTCTGTCCTGGGTAAATTTCACAATGTTTTCACAATCACACAACCGACAGGGGGCACCAGCATCAAGAGGGGCTGCCCCGCATTGCTTGCTAGTGAGTTTAACCTATTCCTTCATTCATTGGGGTTGCATTAAAGGAGGACAAGACAATCCAAAATTAATATATACGAGTGTTTTTAGCTTTTATTTTGTAATGTCCTACATTTTTTTCTTGACTGTCCTACATTTTGGGGTGCTGTGTCCTCCTTTGTGGTTATAACATCTGGTCACCCTGTCCAGAGTTGATACGTGAGAGCCCACAGATTGACATCCTGAACAGATGGTTGGCAGGACTCAGGTGATTGTGCTGTAGTTCTCTCCTAAATGGAGAGGGAAGATTTTGTTTGTTTATACATCCGGTAACCAGTTCAGTTAAAAACCAGATTTAAAATAGGTGCACGAGTTGCTTGTAGATCTGCTTCTGCAGTTAATCCAAATGGCCACTGGGTGTCAGAGTGGGTGTTCCTATTCCAGGAAAAACGGTAATTTGTATTCTTGGTTGAGGTTGTAAAAACCATTATGACTAACCAGGGCGTTTCTAGGAATAGCACTTAATGTGAGGGAAGTGACTTGAATGTTATTATTTGCATTGTAAAACCTATGTTGCATTAGCCCCTTTGTTGGTCAGGCCACATGTAAGATATTAGACTGCAAAAGTCTGTGGAAAGAACCTAGTCAATTTCTTATGCTGCTTTGTTTGCTGGGAATTCACTCTTTAGAACAGAGGTGTCAAACCTCAGGCCCATGGACCGGATACAGCCCATGGAAGTTCTTTATCCAGGCCCCATGATAACTGGGCTATCCTAGCACCACCATCAGCTTTTCTCAGCTGCTGAGCTGCAAAATGACCTTTTGGCACTGCTCAAAGGGTGGCAGTTGGGACAGTGTAACTATCATGCAGGCTGTGGCATAGCTAAGAGGTAGCAATTGCACTGGGCAACAAGCCTGGGGGAGCAACAAGCTGAGCTTGACACTATAATTGTGAAAATTGTCAAAACCTTGGTAAGTACCAAATACCATCATGTTATAGATCATTGGAAAGGTAATTTAATGCCGAATGCAATGAAACAAACCACGTTGGACTATCTGTATTATATCAAATGTTATGGCCAATTTAAACAGAAAACTTTTATTTATTTAATACGTTAAATTTGATTTCATTGTGGTGGGGGCTATAAAACCTTAACCCCAAGTAGCAGGTGCCTTAGCTAGGGCCTGCATACAGGCCACTCTTTCAGCAGTTTTGTTTCTGCTGTCACGGCTAAAAGGGTGGCCTATCTGATGATTGGGCTCTTCTAGTGATGCACTTTCAGCAGTGTTGCTTCTGCAATATTCTGAAATAATATTGTTTTAGTTTTCGTTTTATTGTATTTTAATATTGTTTTAAATTGTTTTTAATGTTAAGTTTTTATATTTTATATTGTTGTAATGCCGCCTTGAGTGCCTTCGGGCAATAGGCGGGGTATAAATTCAATAAATAATAATAATAATAAGGCACTGGGAGTGCAATCCTAACCTGGAGTTAAGCAGGCACAATTAGGCCAGCAAAGTTTGGCTGGCAGAAGGGACACCGCAGAGTCAGAGAGATCAGCACACAGATGTGCGCCATCCACCCTGACTCGGAGAGTGGTCCAAACAAGCTTTATGGTGTCCTTTGTGCCAGCCAAACTTTGCTGGTCTAACTGCCAGTCGTTAGGATTGCAGTCTGGGAGGAACAGATGGAAGGAGACTTCAGAAGGTGGGGGATGGTACAGGGGAAGAGGCAGATCAAGACTGAGTGAAAGAGTGAGAAGGTGCCAAAGCAGCGGTGGCATCCGGGCGGAACGGGCCGGTATGGCGTTCCGCTTGTTCCGCGGATGGGCCTGGGCCGCGCCGCCTCTCCCGAGGACAGGTGAGCTGTTCCTGGGCCCTCCCACCCTCCCGTGCGTCCGAATCGCTCTGAAATGGAGCGATTCCAGGCGCAGGGAGGCACAGGGAGGCGTGGCTGGCCTCCGCCATAGGGGCGGAGGGCTGCCAATCATCCGGGCGTTCCGGTTCCTGGTGCACCCGGATGACATCACTGTGCCAAAGTATTGAGGGAGCCCAATTGCCAGGGAAGCCCCCATGCTTGGTAGTCACTTTGCAGAGTGCCTCTCAGCTGCTGACCTATGAAGTGATGCCTTGGCAGAAGCAACATGCTGAAAGGGCAGCCCATGTGATAATTGGGCTCTCCCATATATGAAACTATGATAGAAATTTGCATGTTCTCTCTTCTGTCCTTTGCAGCCAAAGAGTGCCTGTGTGAGGACAAAGTGCTCGTTTCTTGTCATCACCTGCTTAATGATGTCAGTTCCTGCTTAATGACATTACTTCTGGTCCTCAGCAGGCTCCATTAATGCTATTTGGCCCGCTGTATAAAATGAGTTTGACCACCGCTACTTTAGAACATTATTTTCTGACATCTCAGCAGTCCTCAGGTGTGTTTTTAGACACCATAGAAGATAGCTTTGAGTTATGTCACAGAAATATGCTGGCAAAAAAAGAGGGACTGATGGCAATATAAAACATCGTTCTATCTAAAGCAACAGTAATAAAATTAGATGTAGTCTGCACTTAATACTTGTATTTTACTCTAAACTGTTTCTTCAGTTAAAATTTATGCTTCTTCTGCCTCTTCTTCCTCTGGCTGGTAGAAGGAATGCTGGGAGCTCAACATTCCTTCTGTGGCCCTTAGAGGAAGTTTGCAGTGTTGGATGCCAAGTGAGAGAGAGGTAAGCCCCCACCCCCTGCCCGCTTCACGTA
>JAJKFI010000050.1:8086254-8147579 GCA_029204185.1 Lerista edwardsae
GACGTTGCGTGCCCCTAGGGGCGCATTTTCATTGGGCGCCATGGGCGCCCTTTCAAATAGATTCGCCCCTGATTCAGAAGGAAGTCCCGCAAACAACTATGGCACAAAGTGGTTGCTGTAGGCAGCAACCATTTTGTACCATAGTCCCTCTGAAGTCAGTGAGACTTACAAGTGAGTAAGCATGAATAGGATCAGGGTGAGTCAGCGCAAATATACAGGTGGGGCCTTTTTATCCACAAGGGTTCCGTTCCTGGAACCCTTGTGCATAAAAAAATCTGCGGGTAATTAAACCCATGGATTATGCCCCCCTTTCCAAACCTGACCAGAACATAGCTCTGGTTGAGTCTGGCAGGCTTTCTGAGGCTGCACACATTTGCCCAAGGCCTCGGCGGGGCTCAAAATGGGGGATTTCCCCCCCACCCTCTGGTCAGGTCCAGAGGCTCTTCTGAGGCCCACCATGCCACCATGCGCGGCCTCTGCAGCCCTCAGGATTACCGTATCGGAAAAATAAATGCAACTTCCAGTTTTCCCCAAAAATTAGAAGTTGGGGTGTTTTTCTTTTTGGCCAAAACAGCCATTCTGAGGCCCACCAAGGCCGCTTCAGAAGAGCCTCTGGAAATCACCAGAGCACAGCTGCCTCATCTGCTCGCCGCCACAGTACCCAGGCTTGGAAGGGGCTGCTTTGTGACACAGCAAGCCCTTCAGAGGCCAGGTAAGGCTGTGGAGCAGCTTGGAGAAGAGCTCTTTGCGAAGGCACCAGCAACAACTCGGAAGCGAGCTCATCTGCTCGCCGCCACAGCACCCAGGCATGGAAGAGGCTGCTTTGCAACAAGGCAAGCCCATGTTGCAAGGCAGCCCTTCCGAGGCAGGGCACTGGGGCAACTGCCGCCATCTTGGTGGGACCTCTTGGGATACTCCTGATGGCCTCACACCCAGGGTGGCCTGCCCCCTGGTAGCAACACCACTGTACTAATATTAATACTAGCGTTACATTGCTATTCTTTGGGGAGGGTGGAGAAAATCCACCCATGACGAGATACTCAGCTCGAGGTACCAGATTTTCGAAACCACAACGTGGCAGGCAAGTGTAGGTGGTGATGTGCCTGGTCTAGAATAGGAGCTACGAAGCACATCACCTGACTGGTGTGGACGGAGGCTGCTGTAGAGGCGACTCCTGGCCGAAGAATGCATTCCAGGAAGGAGGACACTGGGTCGGAGTGTCCACCTCGGGGCACACCGCAGCAATCCCGTCACGGCCTCCAGCATCTCTTCACAAGGTAGTGACTCAGCCACCCGCATTCCACAGGAGCGCTCCTGGCTCAGAGGGGAAAGAAAAGCCAGACGCGGCAAGGGAAGCGGCCAATGGGATGCGAGTGGGAGGAGCCGGAGGGCCGAGTAAAACAAGCGGCGGAGGAAACTCCCAGGCTGATCAGGTTGACAGGCTGTTTCGCGAGGCGGTGGCGAGGAGTTCCCGGCTGCGACTTGGTGGAGAAGAGATAAGAGGCGCGCCGGCTTTGTCTCGTCGCGGTGCATGTGACGGTGAGTGCTTCAACGCGTCTGCTGTGATGGGACGTCTGCCTGATGGAGCACTGCGCGGGGTAGAGCGGGGTCTCAAAATAGCATCCACTGGGCGATCGTGGACCTCTAGCGCGGGATGGGTGGGTTCACTGGCATGTAAACACGACACCTGAGCGAAGGAGCGCCTCTTCGGTCTAAGTCTCTTGAAGGAGATAAGAACGATGGATGGGTGCGCCTCGGGGCGAAGCCTCCTGCTTCTTGAGCTGGAGGGAAAGTTTTGGCTAAGCTGATGTAGCAAGTGCTGAAATGTTTGCCGAATAGGCAGCCAGCCCGTGATAAGAAGTCATTCGCTGCTACAGGTTCTGTACGGAACTTCATGGTTATTTGTGTGCTTATTTCACGTACAGCCCACCGTTTTTCCATCGATCTCGGAGTAGCCTATGTAGGGGTTCCCAGGTGGCCGAAGGCAGGAGTGGGCTGCTTCGGGACTGTAGGTTCCCTCTTGGTTGTTACTGGAACCCCGATGTCCTCCTGCAGTAGTCGGATGGAATTTGCTTACAGTGTGAGAATCGAACTTACAAGTCCCTTTACTTCTAAAAACCAGTCTCCTAACTTCCCCTCGGGCTTTTTTAACTTTGTGGCGGAGCCTCTCTGTTGCTCTTAAGCAACCGGGAACAGGCTGTCAGGTCAGCCCCTGATCTGAGGCTGCATTAAAAAAAAATTATGCGTTTGTATCCTCAAACTGTAGCCTTCACTTTATTACTGTGTTGTATTCTTTTCTACATTTCTTACAATTACTTAGTAAGAAGGTTGGGGGGGGGGAATCCCCCACTAGGCTTTCTAATTATTGTTCATGGAATTACTTGATCCATTGTACAGTACTTGGGTTATGCAGACTTTACCCTAGCTTCAGTAGGGTAAGGTGCAGTGGACTGCACTTTCCCACTTGTGTAAGGTATATCAGTCTTGGCAGTCTGGTTAGAAGCAGGTGCATTTGGATGCGGGTCCTGCTGAATTAAATGCATTGTGTTCCAGATGTAGCATACAATAGGGTTTTGGTATTACTAGGATTGTAGTGATAATGAAATGAAGGCTGCAGGCGCACTTAGGAGTTTGTTGGTATTACAGCCTAGCAGGGGCACTGACTTGCCCTCGACATTGTGGGGGCCGATAGCCACGCCCCCGACATTGACGTGACCATGCCCCCTGTCATCACCGTGGACAGTTCTAGATGACAGGGGATGTGGTCAGGCGATGACAGGAGGCTCTCGCTTGACCACACCCCCTGTCATCGCCATGGACCAGCCTCGGCTGCTTTGCAAGGCAGCCCCTTCTCCGAGACCCAGGCTGTGACACGATCATGTGCCTTTGCAAGGCAGCCCTGCCCCCTTCTGAGACCCAGGCCGTAGGCTCGCCCACCCAGTCCTCGGAAGCAGCTGCACCAGGCGACCACTGCATATGCTCGCAATCCCTGAGAGCCGGAGCATGCGCAGTAGTTGCCTCGCGTCGCAACGCAGTCGGCTACACTCTTTGTAGGGGGGCCAGATATTGGGGTGGCAAGGCCACACCCCTGCAATATTGGGAGGGCCGCTTGGTCCTGTGCCACCCCCAAGTCGGCGCTACTGCAGCCTAGGAAAACTGTAAGAGGAAGCTTATTCAGGGAATAGTTCCAGAGCACCTAAATCTGTAGCACTGTTAAATAAATGGCTCCAAACCATTTCCCAAAGAAAGCTATTTCTGAGAGAGCGGGACTTGTGTGTAAGAAGAATAAATTTTTACAGTTCAGAAATCCAGTGTAACATCATAAGAAGTTTAAAACAAAATTCACTACGGTCAACTTCCGTAATTCTGTTTTCAACTTTTGCATTCTTAGTACACTTATCTGGATGCAAGTTCCAAATATGGAAATGAGCATGTTTGGGGAGGGGAATGGGCATAATTCAGACATAAAAGGAACTTGACATTGCTGCAAAGTAACATTTTTGAAAAGGTTTTAAATTGAACTCTTCGTGTTACTTTTTCCCATTCACTTTATTGTCATAGGCATAGGAGATCTTCTCTGGGGTGGAGTTAATAGAACATTTCAGTTGTACAGTACAGTAACAGATACTCATTTTAAACTCATGTACGCTTTGTTCTGTGACTACTTTTAATGTGCACTTGGCGGTTGTTGCAGTATGTGTGGTTTTCTTTTAAGAGAAGCATTTTTCAAGCTGAGGATGAGGAAGCTCCAAAGTTTCGTTTCCCCAAAATATGAGACATCATGAAGATACCTGAATGAAGGACTAGGATAATATTGGTGAGATAGATCCAGTTGTCTCAGGTCGAATATGAAGCAGCACACAAAATGAAATGTATAGCTACTGAGCGGGGGGAAGCAGTCTCAAAGTACCACTCTTGACTCTCCTGCATACAAATGGGTGTTTGCATTTTATGAGTAAAAGTCTGCTACCTAGGCCCACATTTGCACTGAGGGCAAAATCTGCCCCTCATCCTTGATATCAGATCTCTCAAGGGATGCTATAGATGCTTGTGAGCAGTGTATCCAGGTGCACTGCATACCTGGGGATCTTGTGACAGATGGTCCTTCCACCTAGTTGCAGACACACCCATCATAATGAATAGTCTGAATAGTCTTCCAGCCAAAGTGTTTAGTCCTGAGTTGCCTTTTTTGCAAGGCATCTGCATGATGGGGCTGGCCTTCTGTGATTATCTGTCTCTTTTCAGGCTGCAGAAAATCCAACTTTTCTGGAGTAGAAATGTAGTGCCAACAGTAGTGCCCTTATATGTAAATCATTTTAAATTTAGTGAATAACGTTAATTTTAATATAATGAATATAGTTTCCTTTAATAAACTGAAAAGAATTTCAAGCAATTGAGTACCTGGGGAGGAAGAATCTACTTCAGGAACTAATTAATTATGTCACTTCTGATGGATGTGACATTGACACACATCTTGTCTGTATTTAAGCACACTGCCAGCCCAATTCTAAATACCTTTCCATGCAGCCATGCTAACAGGGTGTGCATTGCATCCTACAGTGGGGGGTGTGTGTGAGTCACAGAGGCCTCCTCAAAGTAAGGGAACATTCATTTATGTCAGGGCTGCATTGCAGCTGCATTGGCACTGGAAAGTTGTTTAGGATTGGGCTGTGTCTCACCAGATCTTCTCAGAAGAAACTAGGTAAAGTGCTGTGTGCATGGATAACACTATAAAAGTGTTATTATACTTTTAACACTAAAAAACACTATATTATCAGAATAGGCGAAATGGCCACCCTTCTCCTGGCTTTAGGGCCAAAAGGGGGACCTCTCTGACATGGTAGGTCCCTTCCACACTTTCTTTAGAACGGGGTTTCTCAAACTATGGGTCAGGACCCATTTGGGGGTCACAACCTGATGTCATGTGTGTCGTGGAAAGCAGGGAGCAGCCACCTTGGAAACTTTTGGAAAGACCATACTCTTGCTATATTCCTTTTGTGATTATTAACAGTTTGAATTTTCAAGTGAGGGCATTTTGTTTTTAGTTAAGCACTTTTACATATTATTTTGTCCTATCGTGCTTTCTGTCAGGGATGTTTCATGGTTGTGCAATTGCAGCAGTACAAGAATGCCAGTTGGCATTCTAGGAGTGTAATTTGCCTATATCACAATGATGGCACCCCTTGTTTGATGATGCCACTTTTGGCTCTGACATCACTTTCAGGTGATGACATTTACTTTCGGTGGGTCCCAACACAAGTGCCATTCTAAAAAATGAGTCCTGATCTAAAACGTTTGAGAACCACTGCTTAAGACATTTCTTCCAATGCAGAAAACCTACAACTCCAATAAGCACTAACTTAAGAAATGCATTTTAGTTAGTTCGTAATATAGTATTTTTTTCTTGTTATACCTTCCTACAGCTTGCTATATGTCACACAGATAAGACATTTCTAGCAAACGTCTTTGTGTTGAATTCTAATGAATATTTGCATGAGTAAAATGACATTTTTGCTCATGCAAGGAGGGTAGGACTTCCTCTAACATCTCTCACTGTCAGTGTTCCCCTGAACAACAGTGCACATTATTTTGGGGGTTCGTGTGACTCAAAATTTCAAGGAGTGCTGGGAGATGCAAGATAGTAGGCAGGAGATCACTAGTATGTGAGCAGCAGTGTACTTGCAGTTCTCTGAAAACAACCCTTTGTGACTATCCCTCCATAGAGGAAACATTCTACATTGGAACATTCTTGTCTTCATGTTGCTTTGACAAGTGGAATGCTATCATCTTATATTCTACATGTGCTCTGTGCATCTTTAATTGTACTCATATTTGCATTTCAGTACTTGTAGGTATCTGCATGAATATGCATCATGGCAAGTGTGTGATGCCAATAAGGGAACAAGATTTGAAATTTGTAGTTGGTAATTAAAGAAACATTATGCTAGTACAGTCATAATAACCTTTCTTTCATAACACAATTAGCACTTATGAGACTTGCGGTCATATGATAGTGTGTGTCTTCTCAGGGTGACAAGGTGAGTTGTTGAATAACGTAGTTATAGTAATTTGAATGTATAATAGGGTGTCGGTGCTTAGTAATCTTACCTGCATACTTGACTTCTTAGTATCATGCGTTGACGAGTAGTTTAACAAACATACAAGCTGTGTCTTATGACTTGTATTACGCTAGTGATGTATGTGTGTTACTGAAAGTAGATTATTATATTTTGTCAGAAATTGTATTTTTACAGTTAGTGAAGTAACACACTTGTATTTCTTCACCTGGTAGAGGCATCTTTTTGTGTGCTGCACTAAGGCATGAGGATTATTATATGGCCCATGTCAGTGGCATTCAAACTTTGTAGACTGAGTCCACTTTTCAGAATGGCACTCATGTTGGGACCCACTGGAAGTGATGTCATTAAGCTGGAAGTGATGCTGTGGCAGGAACTGAGATCATCAAGCAGGAAGTGCTCTCATTGTAACATAATGATACTCCTGAAATGTAAATTGGCATTTTTGGACTGCAGCAATTGTATAACCATGAAACATCCCTGACAGAAAGGAAGATTAGCACAAAATATGATGTAAACCCTCACTTAAAAATCCAAACTGTTAAGACTCACAAAAGGAATATAACAAGAATAAGGTCCACAGTTTCCAAGATGGCTGCTCCCAGCTTTCCACAGCCCACCTGACTTCAGGTTGTGACCCGCCAAGTGGGTCCCAACCCACAGTTTGAGCAACACTGGCCCATGTAATAGAATGTATCTGGAATGTTTCATTTTCCAACTTGGCTATTCCCATCAGTTGTCTTAATGACTGTAACCTTACCTGGCATAAAAAAAAAATGTGTTGGATATCCTTTGCCATGCACACACATTAATCTGGCCCATGACCCAATGTATTAAACTTAGGGCCACATTAGACGTAACATCGGAGAGCTATGAATACTGGGGGATTTAGGTTGCCACTGGGAGAGGGTTATAACCTTCCCACCCTTCATCTATTTCTCAATTAAGCTCTTCTCCCAGCTGCTATTTTCTCTACAGGACAGAACACAGAGATGCATGTATGATGTCTGTAGGCTTCCCCTATATGGCCAAGAACAGGTTGGAGAGCTTAAATGTAGTGGTTCAGAAGTTGGACTTAGATCTGGAAGATCCAGGCTCAAATCCCTGCTCAGCCATTAAACTTTGGGCCAGCCTGCCTCACCTACCTCATAGGATTGTGAGGATAAAAGTAGGGAAGGAACTACGTACACCACCCTGAGCTTCTTAGAGGAAGTATGGAATAAAGATGTGAAAATAAATAAATGGGGAAATAGTATAAGAGGGAAAACGGTTAAAACCCATGTCCCAACACATATGCACCCATTCTGCTGTGTCACTTTAAAAATCTGCGAGACTTCCTATTCATAGATTCTTTTCTTGTACTAAATCTTCCACCTAGTATGGCTGCATAGGTTTCTTTTGTAATAGTAATAACATTTGGAAGATGAGTTAAAAAATAACTTATGAAATTTTCACGTAAGTGATACTGTTTAGGAACATAACTCTTGTTTATGCATATCAATCAGCCTACAGTAAAATTGATTTTGTAATTGGCAGAGGTGTTTGAAAATGATGTTATTTACCTGACTCAAAAGTAAAGTACTTCTACTTACTCACTGTGTTCAGTAAGACCTAGGCTGTCTAGTAAAATAAACCTATCTTACTCACCAGAAACAATCACCTCTAGCTATACGTTGCTCCTGCGGCGGGCACCACCTTACAAAATGGTCGTACAAAATGTACAAGCAGTTTGAGACCTGGAAAATGTCAGACTAATATGCAGTCTGTGTTGACCCTGAAGGGGCACTTAAAGAACTAGTCAAACAAGACTAGTTTTTGACCGGCTGGCCTCCTTTCATATAACCGAAGGCACAGCTGTTAATTGTTTGCAAGTTCTGTCTGACTAGTTCTGGTGTTCATCAGAATAACACATCGTAAATACTCAAACTTCATTATAAACAAAGTCACCTTTGGCTTATACATGGATACTTCAAATACTGTATATACTCATGTATTAGTCTAAAAGTTTATGCCTAAAATTGACCTTGAAAACATGGATCGACTTACACATGGGTCAATACAGTTAATAAAGCTTTTAACAGCAGCTTGGGTAGGGGCTGGGCTAAGAAGCAGAAAGCTGGGGGGTTTAGAAAAAAACGGAGCAATTTTATTTACAAGTAATTGTTCTCAGGCACCAATAGACAGCAAGCAAAAATCCCATTAGCCATTTTCCTTCTTCTCCAAACAGGCAGAGAGGTGAAGGTGCTTTTGGGAATTGTAATCATTATGAAGGCTGCTGCTATGGAGGTGCTGTGCTTTATTCCTCACAAAACCTACAACTCCAATAAGCACCTTCATCTCCCTCCCTTCTTGTTTGGAAAATAGCTCCATTTCTGTGCTGCCTCAGAAGAATGTGAAATAGCTCCTTTTTTGGTTGGCTTTCTGTTGCTGCCTCAGAACAATTACTGGTAAGTCATTTTCAAAGAATTTCATAACACCCCCCCCCTCAAGTTTCACCCTCGACTTATGCATGAGTCATAGCAAATTCTATTTTTGGCTTAAAACTTGCCCCAACTTATCCATGAGATTGACTTATACTTGAGTACATGCAGTAATCCATGGAGTTAAATTCAGTAGTCGACAAACTTTTGATTGTTTGATTAGCTAGCTATTATGTTGGTCTTTCACTGGCCTTTTTCCTCCGCCTCTCCATCAGCTGCGTATATTAGATGATGAGCAGAGTCCTGTTATACATCTTGTGGTGGTTTGGAGGTGATAAAAATTCTTGCACTACCTCAGCCTTCTGCTAAAGCCAGTGTGAAGTGAGGCAGGCCTGTTTGCTTTCTGTAAATAAAAATAATTTTCCAGTTCCTTTTAGAGGTGGATGGAGATGCTCACTAAAGAAGTATTTGCTGTTCGCTGTGGGGATCTCTGAAAATTATATATGTATTCTGAACCTTCTTCAGAATGACACTTTGCGTTAAGGAATGATGTACTTAGGTATATAAAACCATTTCCTCACCTTGATTTTATACCTGAGATCGAGCACCTGGCAACAGGTAACAACTGCCATTGTTCTGGCCATTTTGGTGATGATTAAATAACCATGCTCTTATACGAAAGCAGAATAATTGCAGTTGGGTCATCCTGAGCACTTGGCAGAAATTGAGGCCTACTTCTCATAAATGGCAGTTAGTACATTTATAACTATGGAGTTAGTACACAAAACTTCCGGCTCTATCGCTCTGGCTGAGGTGGTAAATCTGTTTCTGGGCTGTACCATTTTAGGCTGCAGGTAAGTATTTGTATGATTAAACGTTAATACAAACAATTTATACAAGTAGTATGCCATGGAGGAGACTAAAACATGCATCCATAATATTGGTTCTCAATTTCAGGTAGCACTGTTGCTGGCCACTCACAAGGCCAACTGAAGCAGTTGTCTCAGGCAGCAGACTGGTGGGGAGTGCCTATCTCTGTCCACCTACTTGCCACCACTGCCCCTTCTTCCACTCCTTGGAATGGATAAGGAGGAGACAGAGGGAAATATGGCGGGGAGGAGGTGCTGAGCTAGAACATTGGAGAATAGGAAGAGCAGAGGCTGGCACATCATCAGTAATTGGGCATACTATCTCTAGTGTCGGGAGGTCTTAGGCTGGGCCTTGCTTTCAAGGTATCTTTGTACAGAGTATCTGTTGGTGGCCCCTCCATGAGGCCGAATGAGGCACTTGCCTTGCAAAACAGACTGGTTGGGGGAGTAGCCTCCTCTGCCTGCCACTTATTTCCACTGCTTTTCTTCCCTGGATTGGAAAAGGAAGAAAGGGTGGTGCAGGAGAGGAAGTGTGGAAGAGCATGGTGGGCTAGAGCAATAGTTCTCAGTGATTCTGTGGCCCACCAGTGGGCCATGATCCAATTTTTGGTGGTTTGCAGAACTGACAGAATAGAATAGGCTATGTGTATCAAGGGTTAAACAACCTACTACTTGGGGGAGCATTGCTACCCAATCATCATTGTAGCCACAGAGGCTTGAGCAGCTGGTAAAGTGCTAAAACGTTTGGGAACCATGGCACTGGGCGTATACTTTCTCTTTTGCTGCACCTCCTTCCTCTTCTAATTTGAAGCATAGAGCTGACAAATATGTCAGGCAAGGAAGGAAAGATTAGATATATGGCCTCAGGCACCAGGAAATCTTGGATTGCCCCTGCACTGTCATGTGAGCCCCTACCTGCAGTCTAGTGGTTAGGCAAAGCTTATCCCATCATTGCTTTTTTGAGAACTAGGCCTAATGTTGTAGCACAGTGTTATTCAAACTGTGGGTTGGGACCCACTTGGTGGGTCACAACCTGATGTCAGGTGGACCATGGAAAGCAGTTTCTTGGAAACTGCAGACCTTACTCTTGCTATATTCCTTTTGTGAGTGTTAACAGCTGGAATTTTCCATTATATTTTATAAAATATTCTACTGAGTCCATAAAATCAGTGTTTTTCCATAATATTTTGTCCTCATCTTGCTTTCTGTCAGATGTTTCATGGTTGTACAATTTCTTCAATCCAAGAATGCTATTTTGCATTCATATCATATCAAAACCTTTATTAGGCATAAATATTTTGCATGCGAGGAGTGTCATTTGATTATGTCACACTGATGGCATTTCCTGCTTGATTTTTTTCCCTTCTGGCTATGACATCACTTCCAGATTAATGATGTCACTTCCAGTGGATCCCAACACAAGTGCCATTCTAATAAGTGGGCCCCAGTCTAAAAAGTTTGAGAACCACTCTTATAGCAAATAGTTGTTAATATAATCCCCTAGCATGGCAATTAACCACAGTTTATTGCAAACTTTAGAACAAGATTAGCAAGCTTTTATTGTAACAAGCAGCTGCGTCTCTACACAACATGTTGGGCTAACTCTAGTTGACAAAAATATAGAGTGGGGGAAACTACAGTCAGTCCTCTTTATACAGGAACTCACTACCTGTGACCTTGCTTATCTGTAAGGGGCAGAATTGCTACAGTCAATCCTATGCACAAGAATGTTAGATACACTGGAGGGGACATCCCTGTACAATTAATAGCAGCTGAATGAAGCTAGGGGGCGGGCTCAGCAGCCATGTTGTTACGCTCAAAACAATCCTTATTCCAAGCATTTCAGATTGCTTTGCATGTACTGGTTAGGACTGAATAGTTTACTCCTGAAATAAAAACTCACGAAAATAACAACGTGTGATCGTGTAGAAACATTACTGGTAACCGTATTATGATTTAATATGCAATTATAAGGTTTAATTCCGCGTAATTATATTACTGAACATACCGGACGAAATGCTACTTGCTGTCTATTTAAACTCGGATTGCAGTGTTTTGACAGACTTATTTTTTGAAATCTACACAAGCAAAAATAAAGTGTGAACGGGAAGGAAAGAAAAAAGGGGAGGGTGGGCAAAAATTAGATAAATATGTAGGAAAATTACATTAAAATCTCTTCATGACACAAGTAGTTGTCAATATGAGAGGAATTTTTTTTTACTTCTAGACTACGAAGAGTATTTTTGAAAACTTCTACACTCACCCCCCCCCAACAAATTCTGTTAATGTCCAGAAGTTCGAAAATATTACCGTAGAAAATGGAAGGCGGGAAAAAAAGTGTAAACGGGAAGGGGGAAAAAAGGAGGGGGGAAATATTTTTTTTCTTTCCCTTCTAGACCATTAACAGAAAATGGGTGTCAGAAAATGGTGAATAAGACTGCTAGGAACAACAATAAATTACACAGCTTCAAAAAAAATGCACTAACTGTTTCAATTAACGGTCGTTTTATTGAACCGATGTAATGCGAATACATGAATCTTTCCGTGGAAATTAAATCCCATTTTTCGTTCAGCGATTCACACACCCGTATGCAGAACACGCAGGCATGCTTAAAGAGGTTGAAATTAACTTTTACACGCGTGCAGGGAGATTTTTATTTGTGAATTCGTGGCAATCCTCCTCCTTCGCGGCGATGATCTGAGTCAGCCATATTGTTACGCTCATGGCTTCAAGAAAACGATATTATGTCGACTCCTGTTATCTTACCTCTATGCCTATGCAACCCTAACCCTCCAGGAGGAGCTGTTCTGGTGACTTACCCTCACTTCCTACATCCTCTTCCTCTGTATCCTGGAAGAAAAAAGCCCCAGGGATACCAAAAGAAATCTCCAAAACACAGAGAAAGAAGCAATGGCAGCCAGCCAATTCCCAACCAATTAACTGATTGGCTAACAGCCAAGGGAGCAATAGCAAATTTCAAACCACAATGAGTGAACAAAAGCAAAGAGTCAACAAGGCAGTTCAGATTTGCCTTGGGCTCTCTTTGCATTTCTTCTTCCCTTGTTGCATTTGTAGTTGCTCCCTTGGTCATCCTGGGACTTGTTCTGCTGAACCTCTTTGGCTTTTTCTGTTCTGCAGAATCTTATCTGGAGAGTCTTTTTTTTTTTTTTTTTTTTTTTTGAGATTCCGCCTGTAATATGTGCTGTTTCAGGGGAAAGCCAATTGTATTATGATTGCTTCTCAGTGTTATGCTTCACTTTGGGGGAGCTTGGAAAACCTACCAATATACTCTCTGTACCGGCAGAGAAAACACTGCCTAAATCTGCTCATTTTCTTCCCGCCTGCCAATTTGTTGTTATTCTGTAATGGCAAGTAGGGTGCCTGCAATGCACTGTAATTAAAAAAAAAATCTGCTTGGAAAACCAAGCAATGCTTCCTCTGAATTCATTTTTTTCTGTGCTGTACTGCACCTTCATCTGCTCATTTTCTGTGGTTTTTGTTCTTAAAATAAAACAGAATAAAATAGAATATTACACAGTAGATGCAATACAACAACAATATACAGTACCATACAATAGATTAAGGTACATGATGTTTAAGAGGGTCCCTTTGCACCTAACCCCATTTTTCCCATAGGCTCAATGATTCAGTATCTTGGTATCCACTAGGTTTTCCAGGAACCTAAGGCTAGCGGATAATGAGGATTGACTGTACTTGCCTCGTTATCCATTTTGCAGAGACCTTCCAATGGCTGCAGGGAGCTTTCAGAATGGCACCTATGACCAGCGCTAACCCCTTTAAAATGGCTGGCAGAAGGTTCTGCTGGCCATGTTTAAGGGGCCCATGCTGGTTGCAGGTGCCATTCTGAAAGCTCCCTGCAGCCTCTAGAACAGGGGTTGGGAACCTTTTTGGCTGAGAGAGCCATGAAAGCCACATATTTTAAAATGTATTTCCATAAGAGTCTTATAATATTTTTTAACACTGAATACAACTAAATGCGTTCATTTTTAAGTAAGACCAACAATTTTAGAGTATAATAAATCTCTGAATTTATTATTTTTAATAACGTTGTTATACTGAAGCTAACCAATAATAAATAAAATACTTCTCACCATTAATGCGACTTCTGGTGGTGCATGGTTTTGCTGATGGCTTTGTAGTCTAGTTGATACATCAGTGCAATGAGTGGGCGGAGCCAGAAAAAAATGGCCACCGGGGTAAAAAAAAAATGCAAAAAAAGGGGTAAAAAGAATGCAAAATGCAAAAAAAAAAGCCTGTAGCTACGAGAGCCAGATGCAATCCTCAAAAGAGCCACATATGGCTCCCGAGCCGTAGGTTCCCTACCCCTGCTCTAGAAGGTCTCTGCAGCATGCAGAGATCTTTCGGCACTTCCTGCTGGCTTCCTGAGAGTCTCTGGTGGGTTCTTCTGATGGCACCTTTGCACCTAACCCCATTGATCTCATAGGATCAATGATTCATTATCTGCAGATTTGCTATCTGTGAGGATTTCTAGGAACTTAACCCTAGTGGATAATGAGGAGTGACTGTAGCTTTCAAATCATCCCAACATTTGCAGATGCATACTTGCCTCAAGACATTGGGACTATCCTGGCAGCTGTGATGGAGTGTGCGTACCCTGAAAAATAGGACTGCATTGTCGTTTTTTATTCCACACAGTGAGCCTTGTCTTGCCTTTGCTTTGGTACTGTTTCTAGCAGACGAACTTAGCAATGAATCTAGTGCTGATGGAGTCATCCGTTTTACAACCATAAGCATGAACCATCATGCTTCAGGGGGAGTACCTGCCTCTTTAAAAGTGTCACTTGTATATTTATTTGATTTGAGCATTGTTTAGTGCTTTGAAAGCAAATTCATCCAGGTTTTTTTTTACAAGCTCTTAACCTATCAGTGCTGTGCTCCAAAAACAAAGGACTGGTTTTCCTTGAGCTTTTCCTATGGCAGCACAGGGTGGGGGGAAGAGTTTACACATATGAGTGAAATGTGGTGAGTATATTTCTGCTATGACTCCACGGCTCAGACTATTGATGTTTGGACATGCCTTTGGCTTTAATGTAAGTAGGAGTGGTGTCAGGCTGGGCCAGGTCAGGCTGAGGGCTTAGCTCTTCAGAGAGTGAGTGTTTTGAACCTTCATTCATTGCTCCCAATGTGCTAGCAGAAGGCAGGTGGGGGTGCCAGTATTCTGCCAGCACTCTCCTATTCTGTCACAGTTTGGCTGCAGTTTTGTACAGTACTATATACACTTTCCTTGGAATAAGCCCTATTGAATACAAAGGGACTTACTTCTGCATAGACATAGGATTGCATTGCTAGTGTCCCTGGATTCTTAGAAAGGTGACAGCTCATTGGCAACTGTCAGTTTTGGAATATACTCTCAATTCTGTTTGAAGGGTGAACTGTTACAAAAGTGTTCCATTAACGCTCATCTAAAATGTGAAAAAAGTGCAATGCACATAGACGGCTGAGTATCTCTGACTTCCAAAGTGTTGAAGGTCCATTTGTGGTCTAACATGTCTTTAATATTGCAAACAGCAGCTTGTTTACGGAATAACTCTCCCCTGCTGCCTTTTTCTCTTTACAAGGAAAGGGCAATGCAAGTAGCATGCTGCAAAGCAATGTGGTTTGAGTAGGTCTCTCACTTCAAGTTTTTGAATTTTTCATGCCAACTGTTAACATTTCAGACAGCTGACCCTTATTTTTATGTATTGCAAAACAGGTCAGTGCAGATCATGCTGGCATAATGCTACACTCTGTATTTATCAGGCTGATTCTACCACCACAGCACACATTAATATTACCTTTGTGCAATGATAAACTGTCCTTGCCTTAAGAGTTCTGAGCTGAGTCTACTCAAAGAGAAAGGGGAAAAAATCCTGAAGTAGAATATTGCACTAGGTTATTTATTACCCATAAAAATTAGTCCTGCGTACAGTGAGACTTCCTCTTTTACAGAAAACAAGTTGGAACCTATGAGGAATTTGTGGGTGGAAGAGCACAGAGGGTGCTCAACTCCACACCACTCCTTTTTCAACCTTGCCTCTTTCACTTGTTGCAGCCTCCTGTCCTTCACTTTCTATTTTTGTGCGAGGGGGAGGGGAAGAGACTCTACCCTCCCTCCCTCCCATTCGATCCACTGATATCTGTGTTGTGGGCAATGGTATCTACTTTAAAGATCAATATATACTGTTGTTGGATTTTGAATTTCCTTGGTTAAAAAAAATCAGTCACATATGGTGGCATATGATGTTGAAAGGCAATAATTCTGGAAGCAATTCACTAACCAGATAATTTAGAAAAACACTGAGGTGGCCATCTTATTGCAACATACCTCACACTAGTTTCTAAGGGCCTGATTCTATCCGGCATAACATGCAAGGCACCGTAGAGCACCTCCAATGCCATCGGTAAGCCATTATTGCCAGCACTGGGGCGGCACCATGGCAACACTGGGTGTGTGAGCCCTGGAAGGAGCACTGGTTGCCAGCGAGCTGTGAGTTCGCTGCTCACCAGTGATGTGGCTAAATAGCTGGCGCAGAAGCAAGAAAACCCATTGACCGCCCTGAGCCCTGTGGAGGCTCCTGAAGTTGCCTAGCAGCCATATGATGTGCTCCCAGGCTACCACTGTGCTCCTGGGCGGTCAGGCAGTCTAGGATTGGGCTCTAAATCTGCCTTGCAACCATTACAGAACCTGCTTGTGTTTGTGAGTGATGGAGAGGTTATCCATGTTCTCATACAGGGAAGATATTTTATTTAGCTACAGTTACCTATAAACTTGGGGACAATTCGGCCTCTCTCAAATGATCTGAGGGGAAACTATTAGTTTGAAAGGGCAGAGTCTGACCACTTAGATTGTGCAAAGCACCCCAAGGAGAAGAATTCTGTATCTAGGCTAGCTTTTTTCCATGCTGTGTGTGTTTTATTTCTACTTAGGCAGGGAGAAAAGTTTGAGCCTACTTTGTTTTCAGTTGTTGGTGGGGACTGCCCCAAAACCTATTATTTAATGCATTTTAATGCCCTCATCTACTTTTGCTGCCATTTGTTATTGAAGTAGCAGCTCTGCAAAACTGGTGCACAAACAGATGCTTCCTCAGTACATATTTTATCGCCTGTAATATCACTTGCAAATAAGGAATGCTTTCAAAATTAAAAAAACCCCTACAGCCATCTTTTTCTTCCTGATCCTCCTTGCCTCAAGGAAAGGAAATGGGGCAAGGAAAAGGATATGCAAAGTAAGTAGATAATGTCGGCTTGAGTTGTGGGGAAACATTTCCTGGGGAGGTAGAGCAAAATGAGAGAGTACTTGGATATACTGCCTCGGTGGGTATAAACCATAGAGGGAGCATGACAAGATGGGTGAGGTCAGCCATTCTAGCCTGGATAATAAGCACTAAATTGTCCATGCCCAGAGTGCTTACAAACCTTGAACTGGCTTTGATTTTGTGTGGTCTTGAAGGATAACAATATCCTAGAGCGCATGGCATACAGGTTGAGGAGGAGGGGAAAGCATGGAAAAATGGCACAACCTTGACACAAGCAAAACAACACACAGCCCTCTTGCTTTCCAGCAACCCATCTTTGCAATATGTCTGCTGTAGGTGTTTTGTGATGCACCTGAAATTGGATTGCGACCCACAGCTTGCGAATCACTGTAGTACAGTATATAAGGCCATGTATTTTTTTAGCCTGAGATGGAAGCTGAAGGGTATTACCCAAGGATAATTCAGTTGCACTTATCTGGAGACTGCTGTCTTATACATAAGCTTTTATGTAAAAATACACACAAGATTGTACAAAGATTGATTGAGGGGGAGTAAGGGAATGGGGAGAGCTATCTTATTATACATTTAATTATGCAACATTAACAGGGAAAGCTCCTATAGAATCTTTTAAGAGCAATTGTATTCATGTAAATTTATGATTTTTGTTTTTGATTTTTAAAGTGTCACATCAAAAATACAATCTACTTATTTAAATGAAGTATGGGAAGTCTCTCTAAATCTAGATGCTAATCAGTGCTTCAGTTTTTGATTCCACTTCTAAAATATTTTATGTTATGATAAATCATGATTTAAATGTTTCGGTTGCTATAATAGGTAAAATAGATCTGTATCCTGCTCTTAGTACATGGGATTTACAGCAGCTGAAAAGCTACAGTACTCTATAGCAAACTGTGGGTCGGGGCCCATTTGGTAGGTTGTAATCTGATGTCAGGTGGGTCCTGGAAAGCTGGAAGCAGCCAGCATGGAAGCTGCAGACCTTACTCGTGCTATATTCTTTTGTGAGAGTTAACAGTTTGAAATTTCAAGTGAGGGTTTTTTAAAAGATGTTTTTAGTGCAGTGCTTTTACATAATACTTTTCTTCATCTTGCTTTCTGTCAGAGTTGTTTCATGGTTGTACAATTGCTGTAGTCCAAGACTGCCAGTCTGCATTCTAGGAGTGTTATTTTATTATGACACAATGACAGCACTTCTTGCTTGATTATGTCACTTCAGGATAGGACATCACTTCTAGGCTAATGACATCACTTCCAGTGAGTCCCATTCTGAAAAGTGTGCCCCAGTCTAAAAAGTTTGAGAACCACTGCTCTGTCATGCTTACACAATGTTCTCTTACAGATACTTTGTCAACCACAATGGATAAAAGCTAAATGGATCTGTTAAATTTGCTGTTTTCACTAATTTTTCTCTCCTCTCTCTTTTCCTACCTACAGGCAAAAATGAGAGATCGACTCTTCGAGCTTTTTGAGCTAGCTAGGCTTTATGGTCAACATTCTCCTGATGCTGAAAATGACTTGCAATTTCCTCATGAATCTCTTTTGTTTGAAACAGATTATGCCTTAGCAAGTGTTTACAAAGATATTCAAGGCATCAGAATAAGCAATAACCATCTGAAAGAGGACGTTAGGCGCCTGGGAAAACAAAATGCCCGCTTCCTGACTTCTATGCGCCGCTTTAGTAGCATAAAACGTGATACAAACACAATTGCAAAAGACATCAAAGCCCGTGGAGAAGAGATCCATAGGAAACTTCAGGCTTTGAGAGACTTCAGTGAAGACTCAGAAACAAAATATGGCTCTGGTGCTATCCTAGCCCGTGTATCAAAGGACCACTACGCTGACCTCATGCATGCTTTTCAGGAAGCTATGTTTGCATACAATGAGACAGAGATGAAACAACGAGAGAACTGCAAGATTAGGATCCAGCGACAGCTGGAGATCATGGGCAAGGATGTGTCTTGCAACCAGATAGAAGACATGATTGAGCAAGGCAGGTGGGATGTCTTCTCTGAGAATCTTCTGTCTGACATAAAGGGAGCTCGCACAGCATTGAATGAGTTAGAAACACGGCACAAAGAGCTGATGAAATTGGAGTGTCGCATCAGGGAAGTCCACGAACTATTTATGCAAGTGGCACTGCTGGTAGAAGAGCAGGCTGATACCTTTGATGTGATCGAACTGAACGTGCAAAATGTTGAAGATTATGTTGGAGAAGCCAAAGGTCAAGTGAGGAGAGCTCTTGAATATCGGAGGAAGCATCCTTGTCGAACTCTCCTGTGCTGCTGCTTAAAATGCTTGAGGGGTTGACTATCCTTCTGAAATCTCTAGATCGTTAAAAATTTCTGTACACTTGCAACAAATGCTTTCCTTTAAAAAGGTTGCGCTGTAATTGTCATTCTTTGCTTTCTTTCATTTGGGACACTTATCTCAGGATGCATTGCAAGACAAATTAAATTTTACCCTGAAGTGCATCATATCTTGTTACCAGAAGATGAGAGAACCTTGTCTGTTCAATCCTCTGCCCCCACATTACTGCCAAAATTAAAGACAAATATGTAAAGTCTTAGAAATACAGGTGGCTAACGTACTCCTCATATGAACATTTTAAGTGCAAGAGCAGTCCACCACAGCAGTCTTTAAAGTAATTGATCCTGTATTCTAGATTAATAGCATGCACACATGCTTGACTCCTGGCAAGACATGGAAAGCCATATCTTTGGAAAGCCTATGCTCTGTCATCTGCCCTGGTTGCTGTTGTGTTTTGAGAGTGTCCTTCAGGGTGCTGGTTTTAACCTTTAAGGCCCTGCACAGCTTGGGTGCAAAATACCTTTCCCCAACGAAACTAAGATCATCTGAGATGGTTCTATGATGCGTTTCATTATCAACAGAAGTGTGTTTGGCAGAGATGTGGGAAACTACCTTCGCTATGGTTTAACTCTACGCTGTGGAACTTTCTTCCTCAGAAGTACAGTTGATGTCGTTTTTGGCTCTGACTAAAGACTATCTTGTTCTGCAGGGCTTTTTCTTTTATTATAGCTGTTTTGATGAAATGTTTTTTAATTGCTTTTTGGGTTTTTTATTATTCACTTTCTAGTCCTGTTCATATATATTCTTGTTATAAGTCTTGTGAAGTGCCTCTTGAGAAGAGCGGAAAGTCTTTAAGTCTATAAGTATGTTTTTTGATATGTAAGATTTATTATTAGAACATGCTTATTTTTATAGATGTGCTTTTGTACATATTAAAATAAAATGAAGATGTAGATGTATGAGCTGAAATCTTTTTGGTAGCTGTATCCATTGCAAAAACACTTGTTGGAACGTACAGGGAAGCATGGCTGTGGTCAAACGGCCAAAGTCTGGGAAGATGTTGGGAGTAGGCTGGGAAAATCACTGTTTATACTAGCTGTATACAGTGCCACCGGTTGGTGGCGGAAGAAAGTCCAAAAGAATTGCAAGAGCAAGGTAAGGCAAAGGGAGCCAGATGCTATTACACTTGTGTAGCACCATCTTATTTATTATTATTTGTTTGATGAATTTATACCCTGCCTTTCCCATGCCGAAGCAAATGCCCAAGGCGGCGTACATAGGCAGGCTAGTCTAAACCACTATTTTCAAATGGGGTTTTTACACATATACAGTATTCTGTGATTCAGTGATTCCTCAGTCCCAGATGTAGCCTTCACAGGCTCTTCCTCTATGAAGGAGGTTCACAGTTCTCTTCTTTGGCTATGTGAGGGTTGGAAAGGCGGCCAAAGAGAAGGTTTGACTAAAGAGGTGAAAAATCATAGCAGAAGTTAAAACTTTCTTGACTAGATGGAGAAATCATGTCATTTCATATCTGATATTGGAGCAAATAATTCAGTGCACTTCTTATCCACAGCGCATTAGATTTGGGATATGTGTTGTCACTAGTACATCTCATACTTAAAAAAAACAATCTTTGAGTTGCAGCTTTTATGTCCATGCAAACATTTACAATTTTCAGAATTGCATAAAAAAGCTATAAATCTAATTTTTGTCTCTGAAGAAATGAGGGGAGAGCCTGAGCTCTCTGCTCTTCTAAGTTGATAAACAGCTGTCGGTCCAATGCAGGATCATTCACAACCACCACCTTGATCAACCTACAAGATAAATCCCCGCCCATAATGTGCTATATAAGCAAGGAGAAGGAGAAGGAACACTTACAGAACGGTGCTGAATTTGGTAAATGGTATGGAGAACAAGAAATTCTTTATCTTCCCTCCATCAAAATGCTAAAACTTTGAGGTCATCAACATAGGCTGCTTGGTGGGAAACACAAAACAAACAAAAGAAAATACTGTACTTCTTCACATAGCACCTACTTGATTTATGGACCTCACTACTATAAGATGCAGTGTTATCCACTAGCTTAGAAGGCTTTAAAAGTAGATTAATCCTATTCATAGGGACCAGTCTACCAATGAATACTACTCATAGTAGTCTATGTACTACGTCTAGGTTCAGTAGAAGTATGGCCCTGAGTACCAGTTGTTAGGAAGTAACAGCAGAAGAAAGCTATTTTGTTGCATATATCCTGCATCTGGGCTTTCCATTTGTTATGATGTGTGGAATGTGGAACAAGATGGACCTTTGGTCTGATCCAGCTGAACAGGACCCTTCTTACATCCATAAATGGTTTGAGATGACTTGTGCAATTGAGCCAAATTATATACTTCAGGGAAAGGCAACCTGTCTCCTCTTTTTTAACCTTTCCCATCCAAGTAATTGCCAGTATTTAGATCCAGTCTGATTTGGAATATGGTGGTCAGGTTCTGAGCATGAGCAAAATCCATGTTATGGTAGCTGAAATTTAACAGTGTACATTGTTGCATCTTCACACCAATCATATACATCGATGAGATACGTTTGTTGAAAGATGAATGTTCATGTGCTTCTTACCAAGTGTCAGCTAAGAAATGCAGAACACCTGAAAATTTATTTTTATAGTGCAATATTCCAGTTTATCACTAACCAGCTCTTAATATTAAATATGACTGATGAAAAAGTTGGGCTTTTATCACTTTCTGATTGCCCTAGTCATTAACATTTGTATGAGTGTTTTTTTTTAAAACAGCCCTTACTCAAAATGAAAATACCCAGTAATATACACACAGGATGTGGAAAGTGCTAATATTGACTGTAAAGTCTTACTTTTCTGCCAAACAAGAGGCTGGGGATTCATTGTCACAATGTTGTATTTTGAAACTCAATGCCTACAAAACAGAAAACTCAGTTTTAATATCACGTCACCTGAAACATACACACAATAAATGGTTTCAGTTAGGTCCTTGCTGATTTGTGCAGTTGTGTGCATAGGTCCTAGAATTCACTGGGTATCATGCATCATCTTACAAGAACAACAGTTTGTATTAGAATTCAAAGATTTAAAAAAAATACTTGCATACCACCGAGCAACAAAAAACGTAATCTGCATAAGCGTGAAACCACACATAAAGCAGTTTGCAACCATTTCAACAACTAAAAAACAAAAATCAAATCTGTGAAGAACTAACAATATTGCTGTTCCTGGAGCCAAGATAGATGTGTGATCAAGATATTTTTTTAAGTTAAAATGGCTGCTGTAAGGTGTTTGGATAAGGTTTGCACTAGAGTTTTAAAATTATCAATTATGTTATCAATTATATTAATAAGTAGATAAAACTCTGCCCCTCTTCTATTTATTTTTAGAGTACACAGAACACAGTATTCTATATTTAGCTACATCATTAGCTCAGTTCAGGCATTTCCTCTTATCTCTTGTGGAGAGTGAACATGTGAGGATGTCTCAAACTAGCTTAGCCTCCCCCCCCCACTGAATGCCACACATGCTTAAACCTTAACCTAATGGCTACACTTGCAAGTATTTGTCTGCAGTGCCAAATGCTGAATGTGGGAAATATTCTTCCTGTGATTGCAACCTTAGAGCATTCGATGTGCTCTGAAAAGCCCTCCCATGTTCATTCTCCACAGGAGAGCAAATGAAGTTAAATAATGCCACTCACTAGTCATTGCATCCAGGCCATTATACTCATTCACAGCAGCAGTCTTAGGGCCCAATCCTATCCAGCTTTCCAGTGCCAGTGCCACCACAGCCCTGTGGAAAGGAAGCATATATTATATTCCCTTACCTGGAGGAGGCCTTTGTGACTGCCCCCCTACTGCAGGATGCAGTGCATGCCTTGTTGACAAGTCTGCTCCAGCGCCACAAAATTGGATAGCTTTTGGCCTTTAAGAGTTTGACATTAAGTGTGCAGTCCTAACCAACCTTCCAGCACCGGGGTAACGGCAATGCAGCTTACAAACTCTCCCTTAACGTGAGGAGGCCTTGCCTTGAGGAGGTGACTGCCCCCACTGCAGGATGCAACACATGCCCCATTGGCAAAGCTAGGTCAGTGCTGGAAAGTTAGTTAGGATTGTGTCCTAACTTGTATAAGAACTGTTGGGGAACTATTTTTTTTTAAGTTAGTGTGTGAGCCAGACCCAAGCCATAGATAATTCTGTAAACTACTGTGAACCTATGTGCTCAGCACAAAGGATAAAATAATCTACACACATAAAAATAGAAATTAACTGGAATAGATTCCAAATTTTGAATAGTTATATTGCATATAAAACAAGGCAAAATGCTACTGTACCATATATTGCTAAAAAGAAAAAAAAAGAGACAATGTACTGTAACGCATGGCACGCTTAAGGCATTTCAAAACAATCTTCTTTGGGGACCAAAAAAATACATAAATAAGTTTCTGAGCACCATCTTCTTTTGGATTTTCTCCCCATAAGTATTTAGATCACATGAAGTTACTAATAACAGAGATGTCTTTTGTTATCTTTATTGTTTCTACTGCAACATGGTAGGCTCAACTATAGTGCACCATAGCGAATCTGTCCCATGCAGATATTTCTCCATCCCTGCCTAGTCAAACCAATTGACTGCCTAACCTCAGATATTCAGTTTTTCCAGGCCTGTTCTCCCCAGCCTTAGAGAGGCAAGGATCAATACCGGGATTTCATATGTAAAATATGTGTGGTGACTGTTGTGCCAAATTCCCTCTCTGCAATCTTCCGCCTGCAGTAGGGTAATTAGCTTTCCTTCTATCATCAAAACCACCCTAGTCTTATACAAGATATCACTAAATCCCACAACCCATGAGAAGGCAAAATGCAATCAGCTTGCCTGTCCAGCCACACAGATCCTCCTTCCTCCTCAAGTCAATGGCTCCAAAGGCGTGGTAGCCACACAATAATTCCTCACAGCAACCTTAGTTCCAACCACCATCACAGTCCCAGCAATCTCAAGTATCCTTCATCCAAACCCTTAGTCAGTCCCAATCAGTCACCCTTTCTGAACTCCTTCCTCTCACAACCCTTTTCCACCTGTCTGAAAAACAAGCTTCCACCTTTATTTCTCAGGTCCTCATCATCCTACTAGGCTGCAGCTGTGAACTTGCTCCAAGCAAAGGCTCTGGGGTTAACCCTTTAATTCCTGGCTGACACAGACAAGGGGCCACTGCTGATACCATTCCCTATCTCACCCTGCCAACAAAGATTTGCATAGTCAAAGCTATGGTTTTCCCAGTAGCAATGTATGGATGTGAGAGATAAACCATAAGGAAAGCGGAGCACCGAAGAATAGATGCTTTTGAATTATGGTGCTGAAGAAGACTCTTGAGAGTCCCCTGGACTGCAAGAGATCCAATCGGCCAATCCTACAGGAAGTCAAGCCTGAGTGCTCCCTGGAAGGGCAAATCCTGAAGCTGAAGCTCAAATACTTTGGCCACCTCATGAGAAGAGAGGACTCTTTAGAAAAGATCCTCATGCTGGGAAAGATGGAAGGCAAAAGGAGAAGGGGGAGGCAGAGGATGTTAGATAGTGGTTAGATAGTGTTAGATAGTGTCACCGAAGGTAGGTTAGATAGTGTCACCGAAGCAATTGGGCGAACTCCGGAAGCTAGTGGAGGACAGGGAGGCCTGGCGTGCTGTGGTCCATGGGGTTGCAAAGAGTTGGACACGACTTAGCGACTGAACAACAACAACAATCTCCTCAGGGTAATCTTCCGCATTCTCCATTACAGTGACATAGAGCTACAATCTGTATATATCAGGGTGATCAAACCACGACTTGTGAGCCACATGCGGCTCTTTGATATACTGTATAATGTGCAGCTGTCAGGAAAAATGTTGGCTGAGCTCCTTTTTGCATTGTAATTAATATAAAATTATTATTTATTTAATTTATACCTCACCTTTCTGCCCCATGGCACCCAAGGCGGCTTACAGCATTAAAATACAATAGTTAAAAACAATAGTTAAAATAATTTGTAAATAAGAAATTGGATTATTTAGTAAATAATTATTTACTAAAGAAATTGGATTATTTTCTTTTTATCTAAAGAAGATAAAAGGTAAATAAGAAATTGGATTATTTACTAATATAAACTGAGAGTCCACTAGATTAAAATATAAATTTAATGTCGTGGTGAGTAAATATATTTAAGAATTTAAATGTTTCTTAAATATTGCAGCTCTCAAACATCTTAACATTATTGTATGTGGCTCTCACATTAAGCAAGTTTGGCCACCCCTGGAATATACAGTATGCATGCAGAATATAACTGAATTGATGCTATATCTGTGTCTGGTAAACTGACTTAAAAGTTAGAACCAATCACTTTTGGAATAACCGTTTTTTCTCCAAAGCTTACTGTTTGACCACAGAGTGGCTGCTTGACAGAGTGATGGAGCAATCTGGAACCTTTAAAAGCTGTGGGTAGTATGTATCTATGCCATGATAAGTCTCACTTCACTGGAATTACAGTCTCTCTAGAGATTATCTCATTCATAACAGATGAATATCAAGTGAAAATGCCAACAACTACTTCAGTTGGTTTATTTTAAGAAACTAGATTGTTTGCTGTTTCAGTTAGCTGTTGGTAAGCTATAGATTTTTTTCATTATTGTATTATACTAGGTCATTTCTACCCAGTTCTTCATTTCCTTAACAAAACCACAGTTTTGCCAGGAAATGCATTACATCACATAATTTTACTTTTTTTTTTTCTTGTTCAAAAACAAGAAGTAAAACAGACCATTCAAGAATAAAGGCAGAATATTGGGAGGCTGATGGCTCCTCAAATCAAACTGAGGTCTTGTTCATATGGTACAATTGTGTTATGGAGACTATAAAAAGGTAGTGCAGATTAAATATACACACCTGAATTATAATTAGTGATTATATTAGTGTCCCTTTCAGTAAACTCTAGTTTGTGGAATGAGACTCTATTTCAGTTTTAAAAATTGAATTTATATAAATATGTACATTAATACTACATACTCAAGTCCCAACATTTCTGTTTTGTTCCTAATAAGGTATACAGTATGTCGCCACATGAGCCTGTATTTTACTATTTCAAAACAATAAAAATGCTCAGTTTGGGATAAATATTTTGGCTTTCCCTGACTCTATCAATACCACTCAACTTTATAATACTGTACTGTACATACCATCTCCCAGAACAGGGGCGTCAAACTTGTTTCATACAGCAGGCTGAATGGCATTAATGGTGCCTGGTAAGAGCTGGAAGTGACATCACTAGGCACGACATGACATCATTCAACAAATGATGGTCAGAAATAAGCACCTTGTTGTATAGAAGCTAACTAGCTGCAAATGACAGAGGAGAAAATGTGCAATTTTTGTTCATAATTTCAAGATATGAGAGAGCCCAATTATCACACTGGAAGAGCCCAACTATAATGGGGGCAGGATAAATTGTTTCCAGGGGGGGATCTGGCCCATGAGCCTTACGTTTGACACCCTGTCACAGACCCTTTGTAATCTTTCTAGTACATACAACAGAATGAGATTTTTATCCACATCCCCAACAGTGCATAAAGAACCACTGAGTGGTAGCTAATCCAGGTTAGTTAATTAAAAGGTAAATTATTTCACATTGTGAATGTAAAATACCCAGCTACTTGTGCAAAATCCTTAAAGGAGGCTAGGAATTTAAATATAGATTGAATATGCAATAACAGCAATACACATTATATCACCTCTTATAAAGCAAGTATTTATTGTTTAAAATTCACTCAGAAAACATAATTCAAAATTGGACTTTTTAATTTAATTTAATGCCTCTGGTGGCGGGGCAATTTAGGATTGGGTTGTTAGGCTGCAATCCTAGATACTTGTTCCTAGGAGTAAGCCCCACTTAGGTTATTCTTATGGACAGATGTTTAGCCACCACTAGACCCCTGGCGACATGCGCCAAGTAGCAGTCCCTTCTCGGTCTGCGGATCCTCACCCAGATCCGATGCACTCAATTCCTGCAGATCCCCGCCACGGCCACAAGGGACGCAGCTGAGCCAACCCGCTCAGCTTTGCTCCCGGCTGGGGAGGAGTGGCAGGGCTTGAGAGCACCACGCAGAACAACCTCCCCCATTGGCGCGGCTCTAATAATGGCTCTTGCGAGAGGGCTCGCGTCTCACATGGTCGGCGGAAGGAAGGGAGGCAGGAAACGATAAATAACACTGTTATTTACGGAGCGGGTCGTCTTGCTCCAGAGATAGGCGGGCGGCGGCTACATCATATACGTGCCCGCCCGCGTTCTCTTTTTTTCCTCCCCTCCTTCCAATCCGGGCTCCACTCGCTGCTTTGCTTTCTGCGCCCGCCCGCGCTGCGAATAAAACATGCTTAAAAACTGGGGAAGGGAGATTGTAAAAAGACTGTCGCTGGGGGCTGCTGCGTATTTCTTCGCCCGCCTGCCGTCTGGCTCAGTCTGTGGGGGGTTTGTGTGCCGGTGGGAGTCGGGCGGAGAACACAACCCAGCATGCTGTGTCGTATGTAGGAGTACCTGCATGCAGGGCTTTTACCCGCACCAGGATGGCCGAGTGGTTAAGGCGTTGGACTTAAGATCCAATGGACGCATGTCCGCGTGGGTTCGAACCCCACTCCTGGTAGTTGGTTTTTTTCCTCCGCTCCCCTTAAATTAAAAATGAAAGCCTGTGAAATACACGGGAAGCGTCCTGTTACCTTCCCCGGATCCCTGGGACCGAGCAGGACCCCGGAGGACTGAATCGCGGGTGAGCAGGCGGGACTCCCTCGTCAGCTGCTTCCGCGGCTGTGCAAAAGGCGCCTGCAATTCACAGCGCCTGCCGGAGCCAGCAAGGCGAAAGAGGCTCCGCCGTTCAATCATTTTGTTCAACCCTATGCACGCTTTCCTGGGAGTAAGTCACATTCGGCACAATGGGGCTTACTTCTGAGTAGACATGCCTAGGCTTGTGCTCTCCGTCGCCGTGCGGACGGGCTGCCTGGTAGCATCGCTGGCATTAGAAGCAAGAATCACATGGAACCTACGACGTGTAAAAGGTCGACATACCTACTACATGCACAAAATCCTGGAAAGGCTGAAGTCACGGCGGGGCGGAAGGAGTAGAGGGCTTATCCCGCCTGAGTTGTCTGAGGGATGTTGGAAGGAGTTACTTGGTTTGCAGAACTTAATACTGTCATAGTGCACAACGAACATGAGAAACACCATTAGTTTGCGCTTCAAAAGAGTCTCAAAGAGTAAGTGCAGTTTATTTTAATGGCGCCTACTCTGAGGCAAGCTAGCGTATGCAGAATTGCAACTTTACACTGTTTATGGAAGATGCACATAGCAACTCTTTGACTTTAATTCCAATAGTGACGCGTAGCAACAGGCATGCTGGGGCTACAATCCTATCCACACCCGGAGTAAGTCTCATTGATTACAAAGGGATTTACTTCTGAGTAGTTATGGACAAGCTTGGACTCTACGAAGCGTACAGCGTCAGCCTTGTTGCTGGTTTTTGCCCCTCCCTATCGCGGAGTACAGAAATCAAGCATTCAAAACTGAAGTCAGAAAAGCAACGCTATAAAACAAGCAAGCACCAAAAAACGTGTGTGCAAGCAAGAACGAAAAAGCTACAAGAGCATTTCTTCAGTTGTAAAACATGAGCAGGTAATCAATTGGCTATAAACATATTTAGCAAGACCCAGTACGAAAATTGTTCTGTTGTAAAATCAATATCAAATGCAACAAAGCCACTCTAAAATGATAGCATACATTATAAGACAGATGCAGAAGTAAACCCTACTGTGTACAAAACAGAACTTACAGGTGAATTTTTCATAGGCTTATATGTAGTCTTAGAGCCCAAGCGTATGCATGCTACTCAAAAATAAATTCCATTGTAGTCAGTGGAGCTTACTCCCAGGTAAATGTGGGTAGGATTGTGGCCTCAGGCTGCACTTTTTAAACCCATGCCTGGGGGAGGACTAAGTCCTCACTTGCACTTCAGTGGGAATAAGGGCCCTGTTCTGCCTAACTTTCTAGTACTGATATAGTTGCAATACAGCTCAGAGGTGAAGGAACAAATGTTCCCTTAGATCAAGGGTCTCCAAATCTGGCCTGCCACAAGATTTTAGCTGGCCCGTAGCAACTTAAAATATTTGACATTTTTACTCATTATATAGCATTTTTCAGTTTATGCATGACATTGTTTCTTTGTAAATGTCACATTTCTTTTGTTCTGAATCATATCGTGCTGATTAAAAAAAATCCAAGTAAAACTTATTCATTTACTTAAATTTCATTCATTCATTTATAAAACTTTTTTTTCCTGCCCACAAGTATGGGGCACAAATACACACACACACACATGTTAAATATATGGCCCTCATACTGAAAAGTCTGGACAACCCTGCTTTAGCTTGAGGAGGCCTCAGTGATTATCCCACTGCAGGATGCAGCAAATGCTCAGCTGCATCAGTGCTGGAAATATGGATTTAGAACTGGGCACTAACAGCCCAATCCTAAACTTCCCTAACGCAGGGCTCAAGGTGCTCTGAAATGGCTCCCGCTGAATTCTGTGGAGCCAAGGAAGCAGACTTAAGTCTCCATGGGGTATAGTAAGGGAACAAACAAACCCATTTTTGGCCTACTGTTGGTCCATCTTACTTGTGTCAGCCTTACCCTGTGACAACTTACGGTGGCCCCTGTAATTGGCCCCAATGGGTCTACTGCACCTGCATTTGAGCAGGCACAGACCCAACTGTGTCAGAGAACATAGGATAGGGTAGAAGAGTCTGCTGCCATCTCTACCCTCCTAATTGGCCCAGCCCGCCCCCAGGCCACCCCCCTCCTTCCAATTCTATCTCTGCTGCACCTTCCCCCACCCTGACAACCTATAGCATTGGCCAGTGGCATGCTCACCATTACTTGCTCCTCAGCGCCAATGGTACGCTGCTACCAGTGTACTAGTGCTACTGCCGGCATTAGAACCCAAAGGATTGGGCTGTGAGGGCCCAACCCTATCCAAGTTTCCAGCGCTGATCTGTGCCAAAAGGGTGTGCACTGCATCCTGCAATGGAAGGTTAGTATGGAGGCCTCCTCAAGGTAAGAGAATGTTTGCTTCCTTGAGACTGTAGAATTTTGGGCCAATATAATTTGATGTGAAAGTATCACAAAGTTGCATCTTTGTAAATTCTCTTTTCTATGCACAATTCAAAATACAGGACTGCTGTATTTTGTATCCATTCACCCTAAAATTTTATCTGGTTCAGGAGTGGATTCACAGTTTAAAGGTTGAAAGCGGTGTGTTTTTAATTTTGCCTGGAAATGGGCTTTATTAATCAATGTGTTACAAAGAGTGACACCTAGTGGCTATTTATGGAAATAGCTTTCAGAGCATTTTGCGAGTACAGTAGATGCTAATTCAGTCACATTACAGGCACATCTCAATGCACATGATCTTGATTTACAGGTTTTTGAAACAGTTGTGTGATTTGCAAATACCAGAAGCCTAATTCATGCACACAACTTTTAAAATAATGCAATCAATTTCCTTGCAAAACAGAAGCAAAGACTGTTTTGTGACTTTGCCACATTTGAAGTGCAATTAATTACTCTAATGGCAGAAAGTGAGGAAGACCTAAAGAACCTTCTGATGAGGGTGAAAGAGGAAACTGCCAAAATTGGCTTGAAGCTCAACATTAAAAAAACTAAGATCATGGCAACCACTCCCATCACTTCCTGGCAAATAGAAGGGGAAGACATGGAAGCAGTGACAGAGTTTATTTTCCTGGGCTCCAAGATCACCACAGATGGTGACTGCAGCCATGAAATTAAAAGACGTTTGCTTCTTGGGAGGAAAGCTATTGCAAACCTAGACAACTTAATAAAAAACTGAGACATCACCCTGCCAACAAAGGTTCGCCTAGTCAAAGCTATGGTTTTCCCAGTAGTCATGTATGGCTGTGAGAGCTGGACCATAAGGAAGGCGGAGCGTCAAAGAATAGATGCTTTTGAATTACAGTGTTGGAGAAGACTCTTGAGAGTCCCCTGGACTGCAAGAGATCCAAAGCAGGTGATGGTTCTCTCCCTCCTGAAGAAGCCCTCCCTGGATCCCACTAATTTAAACAACTTTCGGCCAGTCTCAAATATCCCATTTCTGGGCACGGTGATTGAGCGGGTAGTGGCGTCCCAGCTTCAGAGGGCACTGGAGGAAACAGATTATCTGGACCCATTCCAATCTGGCTTCAGGCCGGGTTTCAGGATTGAGACTGCCTTGGTGGATGACCTTCACCGGGGGATGGACAGGGGAAGTGCGACCCTGTTAGTCCTGCTGGACCTCTCGGCGGCTTTCGACACCATCGACCATGGTGTCCTTCTGGGTCGGCTGGCCGGGTTGGGGCTTGGAGGCACTGTCTTGAAGTGGTTCCACTCCTTCCTGGCTGACAGATTGTCCTGGGGGACGCTTGTTTGGCACCCCGACCTCTTAAGTTTGGGATGCCGCAAGGTTCCATCTTATCCCCCATGCTATGTAACATCTACATGAAACCGCTGGAAGAGGTCATCTGGGGGTTTGGAGTGGGGTGCCATCAATATGCTGATGACACCCAACTCTATCTCTCCTTTCCCCCTGATTCTGAGGAGGCGGTTGAGGTCCTGGATCGCTGTCTGGAGGCGGTTGGGGGCTGGATGTGGGCGAACAAGCTGAAATTAAATCCTGATAAGACAGAGGTGCTTTTGGTTCGGAAATCCACAGCTCGGGTATTGGACTATCGTCCTGCTCTGAATGGGGTTGCACTTCCTCTGAAGGAGCAGGTTCGCAGCTTGGGGGTTCTCCTGGATCCACAGCTACACCTGGAGTCCCAGGTGGCGGTGGTGGCCAGGGGAGCCTTTGCTCAGCTTCAACTGATTCGCCAGCTGCGACCGTACCTGAGCTGCGCGGACCTGGCCACAGTGACCCATGCCCTAGTGACATCTAGATTAGATTATTGCAATGCGCTCTATGTGGGGCTGCCTTTGAAGACGGTCCGGAATTACAGCTAGTACAGAACATGGCGGCTCAGGTGGTTGCTGGGGCACATTGGTTTAACTCTGTCGAGCCGTTGCTTCGGTGACTACACTGGCTGCCGGTTCTGTTCCGGGCCCAATTCAAGGTGCTAGTTTTGACTTTTAAAGCCCTTTACGGCTCAGGTCCAGGGTATCTGAGGGACCGCCTCCTTCCATATAATCCTACCCGTACTCTTAGATCATCTGGGGGGGCCCTTTTGACTGTGCCGCCACCAGGAGAGGTGAGAGGGGAGGCAGCCAGGAAGAGGGCCTTCTCGGTGGTGGCCCCCCAACTTTGGAATACCCTCCCCTTAGAATTGAGAACTGCTCCCTCTTTGTTAACATTTCGGCGGGGGCTGAAGACCTTTTTATTTCAAAAAGCTTTTAACTGTTGACAGGCTGGCTGGTTTTTACACTTTTATATCTTGATTATATCTTATGATCCACAGGGCTTGTTGTTTTTTAAATTTTAAATTGTATTGTTTTAATATTGTTTTTAAATTGTTTTTTAATGTTAAACTCTGTATTTTATTGTGTTTTGTTTTGTTGTAATGCTGCCTTGGGTGCCTTCGGGCAGAAAGGCGGGATATCAATCCAATTAATAATAATAATAATAATAATAATAATAATAATAATAAATATCTGTCCATCCTACAGGAAGTCAAGCCTGATTGCTCCCTGGAAGGACAAATACTGAAGCTGAAGCTCCAATACTTTGGCCACCTCATGAGAAGAGAGCTCTTTAGAAAAGACCCTCATGCTGGGAAAGATGGAAGGCAAAAGGAGAAGGGGGCGGCAGAGGATGAGATGGTTAGACAGTGTCACCGAAGAAATGAACATTAAATTGGGTGAACTCCGGAAGCTAGTGGAGGACAGGGAGGCCTGGCATGCTGTGGTCCATGGGGTTGCGAAGAGTTGGATACGACAGCGACTGAACAACAACAAATATTAGCTATTTTGGAGCTACCTTGTTAGATGCTGGCAGCTTCCTGGGTGGGGGGTAGAAGTCTCTCTAAAGCCAGAAGATAAAAAATAGAGAATGAAAATACGTTTACAGAACTGCTGCTCACCCCTTTCTCAGTTTCCTTACCAGCGTCTTTCTTTTCATTGTTTTCTCAACCATTGACATCAGTAGCCATTCCACTTCCAGAAGCCCCCTCCTCAACCCCCACCCAGGGGCGGTTCTAATCAGAACCGCGCCCAGGGCAGGGAAGGACATGGCGCCCCCTGCAACGTCATGACGTCACGACGTCATGACATTGCGGGGTGTGGCTTCCCTCCTGGCTCGGAGGGTGGGGAGCGGCCGCTGCGCCCTCTGAGCCGGGAGGGAAGCTGCTGGGGTGCGCAGTCTGGGCCGGGGGTTTAAAGTGCACTTTAAACCCCCGGCCCGGAGTGCACAGCCAGGGCCCGCTCCCCGCCCTGTCCACCGGGGCGCGTGGGCACTTTAAAGAGCCCGCGCGTCCCGGCAGAAAGGAGGAGAGCGAGCCGCCGGGGCGCTCTCCGGGCCGTGGGTTTAAAGTGCACTTTAAACCCTCGGCCCGGAGAGCGCAGCCGAGCCAGCGCCCGCTCCCCGCCCTGTCTGCTGGGGCGCACAGGCAGTTTAAAGTGCCCGCGTGTCCCGGCGGACAGGAAGGGAGCGAGCCGCCGGGGCGCGCACCGGGCCGGGGGTTTAAAGTGCACTTTAATCTCCTGGCCCAGAGTGCCCAGCACCCGCTCCCCGCTCTTTCTGCCGGGGCACGGGAGCACTTTAAAGTGCTCGCGCGTCCTGGTGGACAGGAGGGGAGCGGGCGCGGTGGGCGCCATGTCATCGGCGCCCCCCCCAAGATGGCGCCCAGGGCTCTTGCCCCCTTTGCCCCCCCCAGATCCGCGACTGCCCCCACCTCACCATCCTGGGCAAGCAAAAGTCACCAGTTCTCAGTACAAGTGTTCCATTTACATAGCTTCCTATGGCAAAAATATTTTTAATGTATGCATCTTTAATATACATGGTGATTTTTAAAGAAATAACCTCCATGTAAATAAAGAGGTGCCTGTAATCTTGTTGAATAGAGTAATCTTGGAAGAGAACTATTACTAAGAGCCTGGCGTGCTGTGGTCCATGGGGTTGCGAAGAGTCGGACATGACTTAACGACTGAACAACAACAACAACAACAACAATTTATACGAGATAGCCTTGATGCAAGCCAGAATATCATAATGCCCAGAATCTCATAAAAAAAATGTTTTTTACCCCTGCTTTGGTCTCTTCACATATCCCATAAGCATACTTGCAGAGCTCCTCTTTAGCCCTAGGATAGGAAGAAGGTAGACTGCTGGGTGATTTGCTGGGTGATTTAACAGGTGTTTATGGCTACTAATGGTTTAACAATTCAAGCAACAAAAAGACACCCGAATTTAGGCTATTGACACAAAGAATGGGGGGGGTCAGAACTGGATTTGTGTGCAGAACCAGCCCACACACAAGCTGGGTGAAGTTGCTACTTTGGTTAGTGGACTACAAACTGACAGCTTATAACATAGGCCAGCATTATCCCCTGCTAACGGCAAGAGGCACTTTTCCAAGTGGTGTTCCTCTTATTAGCAGGGGGAGAGTAATTGTCCCTCTTCACCCCAGCTCAGTGTCTTTTCTAGTGGCTGTTGCTGGTGTTCTGCATTTTTTAGATTGTGAGCCCTTTTGGGACAGGGAGTCATTTAACTTTATTATAATTTGCCTGTAAACCGCTTTGGGAACTTCATGTTGAAAAGCGGTATATAAATACTTTTTGACTGATTGATTTCTCAGAGTGCTCCTAGGAGTCTTGGGGCTCCCTGAGATGCCTTCAGGGGCTCCACGAGCTCATAATTAGTGGCCACCCCCTGCCCAATGCCTGGTTTGCTCCTTCATCCCTCCTACCTCTCCTGTTCATGGCTTTCCTTCTTCCTTCTCATTTATTTCCGACTACTTACCAGTATTCAGCATTCCTTTTAGGTTTGTAAAGGGCTTTAGAAGAGTTTGAGAACCTCTCCCCTAGGCACATCTTGCACCAACCCACTAATCATTTTCTGGTTGATTGCTTAGCTTAGCTTCAAAAATAAGAGGATAGTAAAAGCATCACTTTGACCATGATCTTCTTTCTGATAGGGACTAGAACGAGGTAAGAGGATCATGGTCACACTGCAGTTCCCCACTTTTTCATCTATAACCCAGCTACTGTAATCTTTCTGATCTACCCACTGCCCAAGCCTGGGGCAACCAGGAAGAAGATCAACGTGGTGGTGAGGCCAAAGGAGGAGAATGCAGGATGCCACTGCAATCTTCTTCTTGCAAATGCTTCTAAGATCTGCTTGAAGTTTGCATTCCTAAAAAAAGAGTGAGTTAAGACAGAGACTGGGGAGAGTGGAACAGGGCATTTGCCCACCTCAGTTATTTCTAATGAGATCAACTGGGAAACAGATTTTGGTGGAGGAGGAAGGAAGGTGGCAGCAGCTGCTTGAAAAGGAGGGGTGCAGTTATATATGCACTAGTACAGTGATTCCCAAACTGTGGGTCCAGGACCCACCAGTGGATCATAACCCAATTTTTGGTGGTTTGCAAAATTGCCAGGGCAGATTAGGGTAAGTGCATCAAGGGTTAAACATGCTGCTACTTGGGGGTGGAGCATTGCTGCCCAATCACAATTATAGTCACACCCCTTGGAATTTATAAATCAAGTAGTACCTCCTAAGGCATTAAATCACTTTGCCATGGCACATTAGTGTGCTGTGAGTGGTCTACAGGTGTGCCATGGGAATTTGTGGGAAGGTCATTTATTAATCAGGCCAGTGGGGGATGTGAGCCCCCCATTGGTAGCATGGTGTGCCTTATCAATTGTCAAAAAACAGATGATGTGCCTTGACAATTTTAGGTACCTTCTCAGTGTGCCATGAGATGAAAAGGGTTGAAAATAGCTGCTCTAGGGCCTCTAAAATGTTTGGGAACCACTGCACTAGCACACATGTTAGAAAAGGTGGGGTGGCGAAAAGACTGCCTCGGATGCCAGTTAGGCTTGGTTCAGGGCTGTTTTTGTATGAAAGGACCGCGAGTTCACTTTTGGTACTGACTCAAATGCCTGCACTAAGTAACATAAATCAGTGGAAAGAAGTTGGAACTGTAACTTGAATTGCCAGATTCTATAACTGGCAGGGCTTCTGTTCCACAGATATATGCATAGCAAGTATGCCGATTATTCTGCCTGTTACAACACGTGAAACTTCTTTCTGACTTGAAAAAAATTAAGCATTAATTTTAAGTATTATTTAAAAAGTAGAAATTATAAAATTATAAACATTCCAATTATAAAAAGTATATACTATAAGAAATCAAGTATTCCTTTAAAAAGGAATGGGAATTTAGCTCTGATGGAATCTCTGAATCAGTCCACTTATTAAATAAATGTGACATTTTCCCCAAAAGGGACACACAGTAAGTATCACAAGTTAGGATAACTTGTGGGGCATTGTAAGTCAATGCAATAAATTTAAAAAACCCAGATACACGCTATTTATTGTGTTTAATGTTATTTACTTATTTGGTTAGAACATCAGAAAATGAGAAATGTGTTTGTCACTTACCAATCAAATGGGTAGAATACTTTTTGCTTTTATTTCTGTACTGGGCTACACTTTCATTAGCCACGCCCCTGCCTTACCCCACCCTCAAAGCCCCCATGTGGGCCAAGTTTGTGACACAGCATGTTCTAGGTTGGTGCGAATATGCCTCATGGCAACATGCGTCAGTCCTAGGGTGCTCTTGGATTTTACCCTATCTCTGTTTTAATATATGTGGCTTGTAAGAACAACAGAAAGTGGGTCTACAGTATACAGGTACATATAGGGGCTCATCTCTAGTGGTTGTCAGATTTATGTAGCTATCTTGGTTTTATATATGATTTGCAAGAACTACCGGAAAAGCCCAATTTTCCTTTCATAACTACTAAATTGCATTTACTTCAACAAGAGACAGATGGCAATTTTCCTATTATGCAAGTTATATTTCCTGTATATAGCATGATACTGTACATAACTCATACCCAAACTGAACACAATACAACTTTGAATTAAATGAAACAATAAAATATAATGGGGAAGAAATACATTCCAAATTGATAGTACTGAACAAAAGCTTGTTTTCCAAAGAGAATGTTATTGCTGCTAGGTAAAATTATCTGGATTTAATTGGTAAGAAGCTTTTGACAGGAAAGTGAACTGGTGGTGGGTATAACCGCTCATTAATGGAATGTCTATGTGCTGTTCTTAAGGGGCTTCACTTGTTATCTTTTGCAAAGATAATAAATCACTAGTTACAAGGAGTGTCATTATAGCTTAAGGAAAGCCAACATTTCCATTAAAAGCAGTTCTAAGCAGTTGACAGCTAAGGGGCAAACTGATGACACACAACTCTTACATTTGTTTTTTCTTTAATGAAGGTAGCCAAGTGAGGTTGCCATTCTCTGTGAAGGAGCAGGGCAAGGAAATGGAATGCTTAACCTTTTCTCTATAATTTTTCTGCTCAATATCCCACCCATGTTGATTTTTTTCCAGGGTGGGTCTGATATGTGTTTATAAATATGCACTTGAAACTCCACAGGGAGAAAAGCAGCTTCATGGAGTTATTTTGAGTAGAAAAATAATCAATGCTTTAAGCATCCCCTTTCCTCTACTCAAAATAGTAACCTTTTAGACTGTTTTCCATTTTGAAGACAAATTGCAGAGACTTCATTACAGATATTTGTATGCAACATTGAGTTTTTCCTTCTGCCACTGAAATATATTAGTGGGTGACGCTTACGGTGGCCCAAACTTTAGATGTATAAATTAAGAATCAAAGTAATATTTGGACATTAATTCATTGCTATATGAATACATCCTTTAAATATATGCATGTTCTGAAATCTGTTGAATGCTGACAAATATTTCTGAGTAATGCTAAGCAAATGCTGATGGTGGGTGCCAAATTCCCAGGGTCACAGAGTAGGCATGGTATTTACTGATGGTTTTTTTTTTTAACTAAAGTAAAACTCTAACAAACACTCATTTTCCTACTGAGACATCAGTTATGCGGATCCAATTTATAAAGCAGGGTTAGGGTTTTAAAAACTTATAATAAAACGATGTATAAAGGAGAATTCCCCCCCCCAATAATAAGAGTTTGTAAATAGGGGTCAAATATCCAAAGAGGGCAAGATTAAAAAGGCTGCAATCCAATACATGCTTACCAGGGAGTAAGTTGTACTGAACCCAGTGGGGCTTACTTCTGAGTAGACAAGCCTAAGCTGTAACTGAAAGACATTTTCTGCTACTCTAATGACACACAATGCCAACCCCCCTTCCGCAAATGCTGACATACAGTATTGTAATAATGTAAATGATATCATAAAAGCTCAGCGGAGGAAGGGGGGTTGGAGGAGAAAGAATAGCACACAGACATGGCATCATCAGAATGTAAATTTTTTACTCTGTCCCTTTAAGAGCTTGGGGGCAAAAAGAACCAGGACTGTCCCCAAAATCCAGGGCTGTCCCTGTAAAAGCTGAGAGGAGGCAGAATGGTACAGGAGGGAAAAGGCATAATTGTAGGAATTGTTAATGTCCAGGTCCTCAAAGAACACTCTGTGTTCCTGGCTGACTACATGTATTATTTGTACTTGAACATTGTTCTATACCTATAATGTTTCAATGGATTAAGTTCAGTTTTAAGTATATAAGTGTGATTGTATAGATTGAACAATAAAATAATTTGTAAAGCTCAGAGTTGTGGGCATATAAAATGAGCATAAAAGTTAATATATCTAGTTTATATCTAGTTTATATACTGAACATGTAACGTTTGCTACACTTTATTTTTTAAAATGTATTACAGAAAAATCTTATGATATAGCTAAACAAAATCAAACTATCAAGTTATGTAGGGGAACATCAGTGATTTTGCTGCAAAAAGGTAAAAAAAAGATTTTTTTTACTGTTCCTCTATCTTTTTAATAGTTGTCACCAACATCCATGGTATTCGTGGATACCGGGGCACGCCTGTAATAGTTATGTGCATTATGACTAGTTTTGTGACAAGGCTTATTTGTTCTGTTTTGATTTTCAAGTTTTGAGTGCTGCAGCCAGCCTGAGCATTTGAGAAAGTATAGGGAAAAAAGCAGAATCATTCCGGCACATTTTTATGACTGCTGTAAATTTGTAAAAGTAACTGGGATTAACAAAACTATTTTCACAGGTGACGCTAAAAAGTACCTATGAATGCCCCCCATGCAAATTATTTATTCACATACCTACCAGGGCCTATGCCCAGTTATGGTGGGAGACTGGGTACAGACCTTCATGCCCCCCAGCATATGATCCGTTCCCAATTAACTTGTCCCCCCAGTCCTGTTCCCCACTCCTCTCCTTCACCTTATTCCAACCAGCAATTACGCATCCCCTTATCCAGCTTACTAGGCAGCAGGAAGAGTGTAGTAGGTGCTCATTTTTCCTTCCCAGTGCCTTCTCCATTATTAAACCATTTTAAATTCATCCAGATGTCAGGGCACCTGAGCGCATGTGAAAATGACACCACAACTCCATTTACACAGCATGAGAAGCTGTTGCTGTTACTGCCCAGTAAGCCTTCTCAGTGCAGTCAGTCAGTAGATGTTACTGGGCAGTAGTGGCAGCAGCTTTCATTCAGAATACAATTCTGCATATGTCTACTTTGAAGTAAGGCCCATGGAGTTCAACGTGACCGTCTCCTATGAAGACGGGTTTGGACCTCGGTACCCATGGATCCAGCATCCAGGGATTTGACTGCAGATGCCAGCAGAAATGGGGTTCAAGTTTAAATGCTTTGAAAAACAAAAAGGCGCACAAATCAGAGTTTCTACCTTTTCTGTGCCAAATGGTGCTTTTCCAAGCCTGAGGAGTGATTTTGGCACTGAAAGACCCACTTCCAGGTTGTGTGCCTCCTTCTGGTTCCCAAGGTTTACCCAGAATGCATTGCAGATGGGCTTCTAGAGGTTGGCTATGGGCTCTGAAACAAGCGATTTGGTCAAGCCAAACTAACACACCGTTCCAAAGACTTGGCACATGCATGTTGTTTAAAGCCTAGACTCCCAATCAATGGTGTACCAAAGTCATAAGGCACCTGGGGCCCATAAATTTTTGACGCTCTCCCCATGATAAAACACAACAAAATTATTTTCAGTAATAATAGTCATGACATGAGTAATGGCCAGAGAAGAAGCACAGAAGTTTTCTTTTATTGAACTATGTGTGCACATCTGCATAACTTTATATTTGTAACATTGTATACATATCAGTAAGCAATTGAAAAAAAGTTTAAAAAAATACGTTTTCTTCTTGGAAAAAGTTTAAACATCATGGGGCAGCCTCTTGAGCACCCCCCTGCAGCCTGGCGCCTGGGGCAGCCACTCTCTTTGTATTCCACTGCTCCCAATAAGATGTCAGGTAGCTGAGTCCACCCTTGTTGAACTAATCAGCTTTCCCCTGTTCAGATTCTGCACTTTCTGCTTTTGCTCCCACCAGGGGTGATCCTGGGGGGGGGCAACACTCCAGGGGTCACCCCATAGCAGGTGCTGTCCCTGCCTCATGTGGCTCCGAAGGGCTGCCTACCCTTCCGAGAGGTAGCAAGCGTCCCTTCAAAGCATGCCTGGCCGCTCTGAGAAGTGGCTGCCATGAAGCTGTTTCTCGGAGGGACCAGGCGCGCGCCGAAGGGCTGCCTGCAGCTTCTTGGAGGGGCAGGGAGGCCCTTCGGAGCTATTCCGGGTCATTCTGGGAAGTGACTTCTGCAACAGAAGCTGCTTCGCAGAGTGACTTTGCGCTCTGATTCAGGGTGCTGGAATAGCATGGCTGGCCAGATAGGTGGAGGCTGGATCTTCCCACAGCAAGTAGCGTGCACTCCCTTACCATAGGGGAGGCTCCAGCCTCCCCTATGTGCTCCTCGGATCTATGCTCGCTAAAGAACGGGCGCAGATCTGAGGAGATCGCGCAGCCTGAATCGGCGTTGCGCGGCCTTGTGGACAGGCTTAGGAGGTGGCTGTACGGCCACCTCCCAAGCCCACCCACATCCCGCCCAAGTGGGCTCCTGCCTGCAGCGCCAGTCCTGCTGCTCTAGTGCCAACATGGGGCTGGCAATTGGCGCTCCCGCGTCAGTGCTAAAGGTGTCGCGCCAATGCTATAACGTAGCGTCAGCGTGGCGAGCAGTGTAAGATTGCGCTGTCAGTGGCGGAGGAGGGGCAGGCGTCGCTGCCACCCTCTCTCAGCCCAGTGCCTGGGGCATTTGAACCCCTTGCCCCCCTCATGTTTGCCACTGGCTCCCACCCCTTTTCACTCTTCCCAGTCTCCACTGTCATCACCCATTGGGGAATGCAGGTGTTTTTATCATCTTCTTCTATTCCTTCTCCGGCTGAGGGATTCATTTTCTGCCCATTACTGCTCCCAACACCTCACAACTCCTGTAGGGCTTGCTCATGAGGTTGTGGCTGTTCCTGCATTTACCAGTTCCTGATTCGTACAATTCCATCTTCTGCCTCAGCCTGTTAGCCTCCTCCCTTAAGGAACTTTGTAGTGTTGACAAGTAATGTGGAAAGCAGTACTATATGGACTTATTAATGAAATACAAAAGGATTTGACTTTCACTCTGAGGGCCCAAATCCTAACCAACTTTCCAGCACTAACATAGCTGTGCCAATTGGTCATATCTGCATCCTGCAATGGAGTAGTAGACACAGAGGCCCTCTCAAGGTTTGTTTGCTCCCTTACCTCCGAGCTGCATTGCCCTTAGCCCGGTTTTAAAAAGTTGGTTAGGATTACACCCTAAATCAGTGGTATTCAAACTTTTAAGTGAGGTTGTGGCAGGAAGTGACATCACCAAGCAGGAAGTGCTGTCATTGTAACATAATAACACTCCTGAAATGCAAATTGGGATTCTTGTACTGTACTGCAGCAAATTGGCATTCTTGTACTGCATGAAACAGAAAGCAAGATTAGGAAAAAATATTGTGTAAAAGCACTGAACAAAAAAACAAACCTGCACTTGAAAATTCAAACTGTTAACTCTCACAAAAGGAATATAACAAGAGTAAGGTCTCCAGTTTCCAAGATAGCTGCTTCCAGCTTTCTGCGATCCACTGGAAATCAGGTTGTGGCCCACCAAATGGGTCCTGACCCACAGTTTGAATAACAGTGCCCTAAATGTCTCACGGGAATTATTGCACTGATAACGCACTTTAGACTGAAATCTTAAGCATGCTTATTGGGCAACAAATCCCAAAAACTCAACGGAACTTGTGCCCGAGTGAACAGGCGCTACATTGGGCTCTGCAGGAATTTGGATTCAGCTCTGTGGAAAGCTCAAAGGGAGGGGAATGGTCGCCTCAACTTCCCGAGTCGTGCTTTAAAGAAGAATGAGTAGAGAGAGAGAGAGAGAGAATGCCCAGGACCTCGTCTCAAGAGGGCAAAAGCTAGCAAGTGCCTCCTGCAAAGGAGAGCGCTTCGAGTTGATTGACAGGGCAAAGGTCACGTGACGTTGCCACGCCACCTTCCCAATGGTAGCGTGTAGCTGCCTGAGAAGCTTCGACTCGAGGAGGGAGGGAGCCGCGAGTGAGTGGGAGTGCGCGCGCGCTCTGGGTTCCGGGAACAAAGTTCTAAGCGCAGCAGAAACTAAGTGAGCGGGAGTAAATATTCGGGCACCGGGTTAGGCGGCTTCGCCCTTGTCAGCCTCAACGCCGACTTTTCATTTGCATGAGTGGGGCAGGAAAGCAGCCAGGCAACAGGCAGCCCTTCCCCAAGCCGCAGGCAGGCTGGCTGGCTGACTTTCTCCTCCACCCTTCCAGCCTTGTCCCCACCTAATAACAAAGGAGGAATCCCGGGGGCCCCGAGAGGAGCGGCAGGAGGAGGAGGGACCGCCGCCGCCGCAGCGGCTTGCTACTGCGAAGCGAGGCTCAGCTCGCTCGCCCGCCCGCAGAAGGGGGCAGAAGGGGCAGCTGGCGCGGCGCTGCCTCCTCGGGCAGCCACAAGGAGTGAAAGTGAAGAAAGAAGCAAGCAGCCTCTCGAGGGGCGCCCAGCAGTTCGGGCTCCGAAACGCAAGCAAGGAGTTTAAGTCGTGCCAAGCTTGCGCGCGGTTGTTTTTCGCGGGACGGTGGTGAGAGTGTGTGGTGGGTTCTCTTTCCTCCTTTCGCAAGTTGCCTGAGCTGATCTGGAGGATTGTTCTCGGCTCTTTCCCGGGTTTGGCGTTGGGTTTTTGGGAGAAGCAACCTGTTTCTGTGATTTGACTGGCTGGCACACCGGATCTTGAGGCACGAAGGTTTTCAGCAGCAGGTAAGCTGGTGAATAATTGACGCGCAGGAAGAGCGAGTAATGCGATTCCTCCTCCACTTGGAGAGCTGGGAGGACAAAAGGGCAGCCGAATAATTGCTTCCCCCTCCCCAACCCCCTGGCTAGTTAATCAGCACGTACAGAGAAGGCATTAAGTTTTTTCCTGTGATTGCTTGCGAGATACACTTTCTCTAAGAAGCGAGTACCCAGGAGAAAACGATGTGTCAGAGGCCAGAGAAAAACTCTGAAAATAAATGTCATGTTTGAAAAGGAGTTTGACCCACGTGGGGATTGCAGTTCACAGCTCATCTGACTCGTAGGTTTTCTGCCCCCCTTCCCGAAGATCAAACAGGGTCAGCAGCTTCCACTGCATTCCTTGGGGACTTATCTCATGCATATGACACAGGAGGAAGTACTGTAATGGACTAACGTCTTTGTAGCGGCTAGGAAACTTTTTCCACCTGAGTTGTAACACAGTTCTGTGGTATGTTGTTGGTAGGGTGCTTAAAATGCAAGCTGCTTATATTGGTAGGAAATGAATTTGTCGGGTTTCTCCCCTCCCTTAATTTTGCAGTATTTGGCCCAAAGAATCAATACAATGCACATGAAAAACTCTGCAAAATGGTTGTTCCACTAGGAGGTTTTTGTGCAGCAAAACTGTTCTGAAATACTTTGCATTAACTGATACACTGGTATTACATGCTTTTTTGCAGGCAGGGGCAAAGGAAGTAAAGGAGGCTTAGCCTGGAGTTTATTTGGTCTCTTTTTGCTAACTTGATAATATAAGGAGAGAGATGCTAGTAGCCCTGATGTACTGATTGTGTTTGTGTACACGTGCTGTTGTCTTGTAAAGTGAGAATGAAAATTGCTTGCTACTTCCACTTGTAAAGTGGTGGGTCACTTTTGTCTAATACTGATATGAATGTAATAGTTTGAAAGATAGTCACTGGTTATTTCAAGGAAGGAGAGCAGTGATATCATCTCTCTATTTAAAATATGTTTGTGGTTATGTTTCTAATTGGAAGTTCTTGCTTGCTCTGTTTGGAAGCAGGATAAGACCTGAGCAGGTGCTAGTTGGCTTGTTCAAGGCAAAGAGCGAGAGAGTGTTCAGGGTGGTACAGAAAGTACTGAGTTGGGCTGGCTGCAGTTCTGAGGTTGACTAATACCTGGAACATGGAAAACTCAGGTTCAAATTCCTACATGGCTTTCATGCTTGCTGGTGGCCTTCAGCAAGTTTCTCTCAACTCTATTGAAACTTGCAAAGTGGCTGTATCAAAAGAAAAAGGACACTATATTGTCAGGTATCCTGACCCTTTGGTCATAGGTGGGAAAGTTATTAATAATGCATTGAGCAGCTAGTAGATTAGTATAGTAAGGCACTTTTTCAGTAGGCGTTAAAGCAACACTTAGCATGTAAGAAAAATGGACAGGGCTACAGATAAGAGAGTGCACTGCTTTCTGCTTCAGTATTATGTGACTAAACTATTTAAGGGGCAAGTAACTCCTTTCCCCCACCCTGTAATTTTGGGAAAGCTATCCAAACTCATCAGGCAAGCTTTGGAACAGCTGAAAAACTGCTTCCTTTGTAACTTGCACATAACTAAGGAAGTTCAATCCAGCCACTCCCAGTTTGTTTTCTCATGTGTGAGCCAGGATTCCTATGAAATGCAAGTAATGAGAGTAGTGCTTTTATATAAAGGCTAAATGTTGTTTCATTAGATGTGTATAGCTACAGCCAAAGCTTTTTCTGAGATCTATGTTAAGCACATTGCAGTGAAATTCTGATTGTTACGCCTTAAACTTTGTCCCAATATTTTTGACTGCCATAGACATAGTTTTTTTTAAATAGCAGTTTGCCTATATGGCATGCCACTGTGTCATTAAGTGGGTAGTACTAAAAAGCTAAACGTCTGGAATCTGTCATTTAGAAGTGGGTGTTGGGTCTCCTTTTCAACTAACCTCTGATAGATTTGGATTATAAAACAGAATGACTGGGATGTTGGAAAGCTAGGCAGCCTGTGTAAAAAAAATAAAGTGAATGGGCCATTTAAACTCCACTGTGGGCGCAATCCTAAACTGAGTTAGGCCGGCATAAGCAAAGCCAGCAGTGTTTGGCCAGCACAAGGGCCACCGTATGTTTGGACCACTCTCAGAGTCAGAGAGGCCAGCACACAGACGTGAGCCATCCTCTCTGGCTCCGAGAGTAGTCCAAACACGCTTTATGGTGGCCCTTATACTAGCCAAACTTTGCTGGCTTAGTTATGCCGGCCTAACTCCAGTTTAAGATTGCGCCCTGTGAGATAGAAGTTATATCGGTCAAAGTTGTTGATGTACAAACTTGAACTATTTATATGTATATGTTTCCCCCCCCCTGTGTTTGTGTTTCAGGTATTGATTTCAAAGCATTCTGGAGTGTGAGAGCTGTGTGAAAAGATAATTATATTTAGGAGTTTTGAAACTGGAAGAAAAAAATGGCCAGAGTTCTGGATACAGGTGAAGGACCTGAGGGAGAACACAACGAGTTCAGCAGTATCATTAAATCCAGATCTGGTAAGTTGAGGCAAAAAGTGCCTGTCATATCTTCTGGTGGATGTCCCGCAGTAAAAACAATGTCACTTACTTCTGAACTTGGTACCAAACTATATGTTTCACACAAGTGCCCTTAAGTGGTATTCTGATGGCCCTTTCAAACAGGAAAAACTAGTTCAGTAGTAATATGTCTGAGAGTGAAGCAGCAGCAGTGCAGGACAGGGGTACTTAACCCTTTCCCCTGCTGCCTTTTCTCCCTATAAGTGTGGTGTTTATCATTTTATTAATTAGCATATTTCCCACTAAAACTCCAGCTGCCAGCTCCTCTCCTTCCCAGCTCCTGCTCCAGTGAGGATACACAAGGGAAAGCTGTCTCTGTCATATTCCAGCCAGCTGCTGTTGGGCGGGCAGTCCTTCTTGGTGGTTATTGTGGTTTTTGCTGCTGCCTTTTTGTGCACTTCTTTCTGTGCTGTCCGTACAGCCACCTGGAGGTACGCCACCAGTGCCTCTCATTTCCTTCCTTCGCTTGGTTGTGGCAAACTCTTCTTTACCATGCAGTCTGCAAAGCAACTGTGTTGGGATACTGAAGGAAGTCCCTAGAAAATTATAGGCCTGAATGGGGAAAGGCCTAACACTAGGCCGACTCGGGGTAAAGTGCTGAGTCATTCAGGCCTAGAAGACCAGCAGTAAAGTGCTGAGTCATTGTGACTCAGCTTCAACCTGGGGATGAGATCATCTGATCTCTGATTGGATGCTGGGGACTATTTAATCAAGACCAGAAACACCTGTGGTTAGTTGCTGGAGATGTAAGTGTTGCTGTTGGAGGAGCTTTGCTGTACCTGTAACCTGTTTGCTGTTCTCTGCTGCAAGAAACCTATATTAAACCTGAGAATATAGAAGTTCTTGCTATCCTAATCTTTGTTGTCTGAGTGATTCCTTGCTGGAGCTTTGCGACCTTGAAACCTTTCCAAGCCTCACAGCTGCAAGCTGCTTCTATGCTATCATCAAACTCCCCTCCTCTAATTAGCCAACAGATAGCTACTGTTTGAGCAGTGATGTAGTCTGAACTGCTGGGTCAGGTGACAGATTGGTCTGATCCTGGGCATCTTGGATTGGGGGTGGTCACTGGCAAAATGTCGCTAGGTTCATCTGATTGGTCAAATTACGTTGGTAGGCTGTATGTGGCCTGCAGGCCATAGTTTATGGACACCTGAGCTACTGATACAAATGTTAATGTGTACCTTGTCCCTTTGATTAGATGTCTGCCCATGTTCTACTTGAGAAGACTATTCAGGCAACTTTAATGAAATAATAGTAATTATAGGCCTCTGCTTTTCTACAGTGCAAATTGTGTTCGTTGGTTTAGGAACCACTCCACTAATTATATCTGATTTTTGAAATATGCTATATGTTAAGTATGCTCTTATGCAGACTTGTTTTGGCAATTTTTTATGGTTTTGGGACTTGGAAAACTTAATATGCAAATTGCTCAGTGTGCACAAAATTGAAAATAGAACTTGTCTGTATGGAAGCATCTTGTGCTCCTGCTTTAGTGACATAATTCCAGTTTTGTATTGACATGGGTAGAGAGAAGAATGCTTTTTACATGCTGTAGAGATCTCCCCCCCCCCGAGACTGTACTTCCATTGTGTAAAGCTTGGGAATATCTGTATGTGATACATGGGCACAGTGGGAATTGAATATATTGAATGAATGTGCTTACAAGTTTTTTTTTCTCTCGGCAAAACCCAAGTCCTTTTGATATCATATAGTTGTCAAACTGTGACACCATAGATAGTTCCTGTGCTAAAATTTGTGTGGAAAATAGTAATTTCTGAGGGTATAATTTCATTTGCTATTAAGAACCTGTCCTCTTAAGATTGTTCAACTTGTGAAAAGCACGAGAGCATGAACTAATGGGCACATTCTGAAGTGTATGCTAAAGAAGGCCCAGACCCAAATGTACAGCCACATCCTGGGAAAATACATTTTTTTCATGTTTTTATACCGCCTGTCCTCAAGGAGCTGAAGGTGGTATACATGGTTCTTCTCCTGTCCTCACAACAACCTTGTGAGACAGGTAAGGCTGAGAGATAGTAACTGGACCAAGATAACCAGGAAGCTTCATGCCTGAGCTGGGATTTGAACATGGATCTTCCAGGACTAAATCCAACTCCCAAACCACTACATCATCCTGGCTTTCAACTTGCATGGGACTTGCAACCACATGTTCACTGCAGTTCTTAAAGACAATCCTGGTGAAAGCTGTGCTGGTCCCTCTTCTGGTGTTTCAGCAGGCTCCCTCTGTCTGCCTGTATCCCAGTTGTACTTGTATTGCCAGAGAAAAGGATTGGGAGCTTCTTTATGAGGGTTTACCCTTCTCTTGCCGATGACATCACAATTCATGTGCTGTTTGTTTCCTGTGTGAGCATGCCTTGAACTGATCTGCTTACATGGGAATAAGCTATTTGCCACCCTTTGGGTCTCCAAGCAAACAGTTACAGCAACAAGCAAGTGCCCTCCCGTCACCTCCATACCTGTTTGCCCCCGTGTTCAGGAAAGATATTTTAGTTTCATCCTCCTCTGCATCACTTTTATTTGTACCCCATGACTTGGGCTGCATTCCTGAGCACACTTTTCTGAGAGTAAGTTCCATTGAACATAATGGGACTGAATTCTGAATAGGGAACCATTGGATGATCATAATAGGATTGTCTTGTTGGTGAGAGCTGTCCTCTGATGGTTCAAATGGGGGGGGGGAGGATGAGGATACAAGATCAGAGGAGATGAAGGGGGTACAGCTAAAAGTGAATGGAGAAGGGGCAGAAAAGGTGACACTTGTCTTTTCTCTTTGCCTTGGCTACTTCAATTAGATTCCTGCCCATGTTCTACTTGAAAAGACTTTTCAGGCAACTTTAATGAAACAAGTGTTCATTTTCCTGGGAGGAAGCCTTGTTGAACCCAATGGGATTTGCTTCTGAATAAGCATGGATAGGGCAGTGTAAACAGATACCACTTTGTCCCTTCTCCATGGGAAAGAGTATAAATCACTGTTGACTATCTATCCTCTCCATCCCATCTTCAGGCATGTGTTTGTAAGATGCACATTTGGCCTGGGCCTAAGTTTTTTTTTACCTTAACCAACAATCAGATTGGGTAGGTAGAAGTTGGGACAAAAGATGCCAACCGAGACACTCAAAGACATGCTGAATGTTAGTGTGTTTTATATTTAGTGTGTTTGTTTTAAGCATTCTTATTCTGCTGTTCACCTGTGACAAGGCTCACAGAGTGGCTTACGTAAAATCAATTAAAATAGCAAATCATTAAAAACAATAAAATGTGTTGGTGGCTTGATGGCTTTTCCTCTTCCTACTCAGTGGGCAATTGTTCATTTTGCTGGCCTCTGTGGACTCAATCCTAGCCAGAGAAGTAGCAACAGGCAAGATGGTTGCACTAGATGAAATGTTCAAGCTCTGCTGTTGCACTTGATGAAATGGGTGAAATCAGAGATGTGCTGTCGGGGTGCTCCTTGATCCTTTTCATTGCTCAGGTGCTTTATGCCAGTTTTGACAGGTATGCCAGCTCTATTATGTCCTGGAGAAGATCATCTTATATCAGGGATGTGCTGTGATGTTCTGTGCTGGGCGCAAAATGTCATGATGTCTTGTGATCCAGAAGAGACGTCTTGTCCGGGTCACATTCAGAGGTATTTTGAAGAGAACACCTAATGTTTCTGCATTCTGGAGGTGTTCTGACCCCTCCAGAAGGCCTTAGAAAGGGACTTCTGGTTTCCTGAAAAACCCTTTCTAAGGCCTTCTGTAGTTCTTAAAAGGTGTTCTGAGGGCCCGAAAGGCTATGCACAGCCTCTGCAGCCCTCAGAACTCTTCTGGACTCAACTTCTTTTTTGTTGGGACCTTTTTTTCAATGGCTAGGGTCAGGTAAAGCTCAGTGTCCCTTGACCTCCCTGTCTTATATGCCTTCTCTTATATTTTCACCCACATGCTCCAGTCTTGCTATGGAGATCTTGCTGTGGGTCTTCACCTCCCTCTTTGCCCCTTCATTGAGTTTTAGTGATTGACTCAGTCCTAACCAGAGAAGCAGTACAAGTAGCATGGTCTTTTCAACTGGGGGCATCAATCATCTGAAATGTTCTTCCCAGTGAATGCCTATCTCTCCCCGTCTGTAAATTTTTATACCTAATCAAGGTGTGGCTTTTGGAGGGTGGGGTGGGGAGAAAACACCTGAACTTATTTTTCTCTACTGCTGTATGGTGGGTGGGTGTTTTCTGCTGTCTCCTTGATGCTCCTGTTACGTTTGTTGATATTTTAACTGCGTTTGATTTTGTTAGCCATTTGGATTTCTCAGCTATTCTGAGAAAAGGAGGGTACAATACTTCAAATGAAGTTGCAATACTAAACACACTTACTTGGGAGGAAGTTCCACAGTACTCAGTAGGACTTGCATCTGTGTAGGCATTCATTGGATTATGCTGCAATTTCACACAGGTGGATAAGGGAGGCTGTCTTCTTATACACCTTTACCTGGGATGAAGTCCTGTCCAATTCAGTAGGACTTGCTTCTGAATACTGTAGACAACCATTGAATTGTGCTATAAAGTATATAACTAGGTTCCCATTTGTACCATAGTTAATAACACTAGGACAAACAGTGTTTGTGTCCTTTTCTACTAATTCTTTGGGAAAACTCTCCCTGTATTCTCTGGAAAAAAAGTTTGTGTAACTGTGTAAGCTGAAGCCTTTGCCACCTATCCTAAATGAGAAGGGACTAGATCAGTGATGTCATTCAGGGGGAACGGACCAGAACGGGCGTTCCGGATCCTAACGGGCTCCGTGGCTGGTTCCGGGTTCCCGACAAGTGCCAATCAAAAGTGAGTTCCTGTTCCTAAATCATTTGAATGACACCACTGGACTAGATGTTTTCCAATTTCATACTATCTTATAGGAGTTTTACTTTTGAAAGGAATATAGTTGTAATTTGCACCCATCCCTTATTTCTGAATTAAAAGTGGTGGTGTTTCAAGCCTTACTTACTAATATTTTGAGTGTTAACACAGATAATTAAACTAACTAGAAGGGCAGCTTTAAAACTCAGTTTACAGAAATCCTAATAATGAGCTTTGCCGGTTGTCTACCCTTGTGTATTGTCACAAATCTTAAGTTATTTATTGCTCTGCATACCTGAGACATGACCAGGACTTGAGAGAGGGATTTCCCAGTGAAAAGGGCATGGTATTTCAAAGTGTGCTGGGCAACAAATTAAAGACTTGTCAGGTGTGACATCTGTACTTTGGTCCTAATTCCTCTGAAAAGTACCAAAAGGAAAGAATACTTGTGCTGGTCCCTGAATGGAATGTTCCTAAAATGAAATGGATATGTTCTGTATTGGACTAAGTCCTATAAAAATGTAATCACAGTATCATTTGTATCTTCAGAATGGCATCTAATTTGTCATTTGTTTATCATGTACCATTTTAAATAGAGCTAATAAAAATACTCTTATCTTGCTGCCAAAAGAGGCTGCGTAAATCTAAAAAAAATTTGTATTGTCTTGTCAGAATAAATGAGTACAATATTTTAAAGGAAGAAAGGTTATTTGTCTTTCTCTTAAATAGACGCACTAAATTGAGATGTTGCTTTGGATACCAAGGATGTTTTCATAATGTCAAGGACCTAAGAGCAGCAATATAACTCAATAGTTTGTTTTTTTCCCTCCAGTGGAATTTCAGAAATTCAACAAGAGGGCCATGCAGAAAGAATGTAACTAACCTGGAAGTTAAAATACTGTATACCACTAGTAGGAGTATTATTTAACTGAAAATAGACAATCTGATTGGGGCTGCAATCCTATGTACACTTTGCAGGGAGTAAGACCAATTGAACACAATAGGCCTTACTTTTGAGTAGACATGCATAGGCTTGTGCTATGTGACCACTGTTTGCTGCTTCAGTTATTTTACTTTAGAAAGCTCAGAAAAAGTATGCAGAATAGAAATTCTGTTTCTAGTCATATTTCTTTTGGGTTATAGAAACCTTCGTTAACTTCAAATTATTTTGAAAATAGTAGTAGTAAACTATGAATTCACATGATTTTTGTATTGACTCGTGCTGCTACTTGACATCAATTTCTCCTAGAACAAAGGTTAATGTTCTGATCCCAAAGTCATAGTTCAGCCCCAATCCATAATTGCCTCAACCACTGGGATTTGTTGACTTACATGGGAGAAACAAATAGGATGCATTTCAGGAAATGAGTGTTGGGGACAGAAGAGCAGGTTTGGGCACCACTGTTTCTGAGTGAAGCAATTTACTTCAGATAAGTAGGTGAATACAATTACTTATACAAAAAGGTAGAGCAGCTTCAGGAGTGCATGCAAAGATCTATATAGTTGGTTTTCCATCATTTTCAGTCAGATGACTCCAGAAATCTCATAAGCAGGGCATAAAAACCATAGCTCCTCTGCTGTTGTCCTCAGTAACTGGTGTTCTGTGGTATACTGTGCTTTAACTGGGAGACTTAGCTTTGAAAGGAAATAAAATGAATTCATGGAGGACAGGCCTGAAAATTATAGCAATGAAAATATCTACCACCACATCTTCGGGCAGTGAACATCATAACACACAAAGAGCCAATCCTATTGAACTTTCCACAGCTGATGCACCATGCTCATGGGGATCCTGCTAATGGATATACGGCATCCTGCAGTATGTTCCAGAAGCCCCCTCACAGGTCCTCAGTGTTGCATTGGTCTGAAAAGTTGAATTGTGCAACAAATTTCCCTTTCTATTGTCAGTTGATTTCATTGGCTAATCCCACGTTCTAGCATTAGGGAAAAGAGGGAACATATAATAGTGTTTCGTCAGTTTACATGTCCTATGCATATATTTTTTTATAAACCTTGATTATATTCTTTAGTTGTCTTTTGCAGTTGTCCTGAATTGTGAAAGTTTGCTTTATTTCTTGATAACTTGAGTTTAAGCACATATAAAAAGATGTTAGAATGAATAACACAGATTTGCCTGGAACTGCTGTAACTTGGGTGTTAATAGAGTTTAACTCTGACCTTTTTCTAAAGTTCAGGAAACAAAAGGCGTTAACCATTTTGTTAGATGCAATGCGTTAACTCTTGTAGGTAGCTCCTTTATTATATAGCTTATTCCTTTATTCCTCACATCCTTTCCATAACATGTTCTTGAGTATTCTGTAAACCCCATTTCCCCCCTTGAATTAACAAAAAGCATCTTATTTCTAGGAGACTTGTAGTGCACTGCTAGCTGCCCCCTCCCCCATTCTGTTGTCCTTTGCCACTTATCCTCTACCTTCCCATTCATCTGCTACATGATACGAAGTCTTCAACTTTCATCATGCTGGATCTAGCCTTGTCTATTCCCTCTTCTAGTTCCTTCTTGACTGGGCATAGATATGAAATGTTGTTGAACAAGGTCCTGGAGTAGAGTGGAGTTTTGGGGAAAAAAAATACAAAGAACCAATTTACATGGAGCCTGGGGCTATTTTAAACTAGTGTTCAGGAATATGTAGAAGTTTGTCTATTGCATGTTGCTGTCTTAAGACCTAATTCTAGAGAGAATTCTGCATTCAAATAGTTTAGACCTAGTGCAGATCTACCATACACTGCCCTAATGCCATAATGTAGTTGAGAGTTATGGCATTTCTTTCCTACCTTTTTTCTTTCTCTTGACGTTTATAATATCTCTTGCTACATAGCTGCTGCACAGCAGCAATGTTTTCAGTTTCTATTGTACTGTAGATATTTTCCTTTACTCAGTTGGTTAAAAAAAGGAAAATCCCAAATTTTTTGGTATAGCACTTAATAGATTTGGTACACTGTGTATCTGAAATACTAAAGACAAAATTAGCAAGACTTTTTTTTATAAAAAGCCTCAGGAATGTGTTAACTTAAAAGTAAAACTGAAACTAGTAAAAAATTTTTTAAAAAAGTTGCCATATCCTTTACTTCAAATGCTCGGAAAGATTCTTTCCTTATAAATGCGTATCTGGATTCCAGCACTAAAAATACCCATTGCTTTTCAGTTAAAATTAGGCAATTTAGGTTCGCTTGTATGAATGAAATCTGTTTCATATTCTTCTAAAGGAAGATAGCCGCCTGTGGCTGAAAAAAATTATTTAGTTTTCAAGAACTGTATTTAACTGTTTGTGGTATATGTCTGCACTCATTTATTAATGCAGAAATTTCTGCATTACTTAAGGTCTCCATGTCTAATTTTGGATAATAGTTTTTCAAGACACTAAAAGTCACAATGCAGAGTTAAAAGTATGCATAAGCTACATTGATTTCAATGACCACAGTGACGTTGTATATAATTGTGGACTGGTTCATGATCTAAAACTGAAGAGAGTTTCATAAGGATGAAAATAGCTCCCATGGATCTCTATTTGCTTATGGATGTCACTTTTGAATGTTTGTGTTATATTGTGTAATGTCGTTTTCCTTTTCTGCATCGTAAGCTTTTGTGTGCAATTGTGCCAGTTTGTAGTTCTGATTAAATCATTAATTAGATGGCAGGTTGCATCTTAAAAACCTACGGTTATGTATGCTGTTTATGAAAGGCTTTTGCACATATTAATTCCTTGGAGAGAATCCTTTCCTATTATTTGAATCAGCTTGATAGGATTTCATTGGCTCTGCTCAGATGTATCTCATTCCTGTCATCTTGAAACCTGTACTTTGCTTTGATTATCTCAGTGAATGACAGTAATATTTGCTGGGATTTGTGTATTGGTTTGTTGCTTGGCATTGAGGGCTGCAGAATATATGCCCCTGCTAACTAGTTTACAGTGCAATCCTAACTGACACTTAGGCCAGCTTACTGGACTTGTACTACCTTTTGAGGTGTCATGAACGTGTTGTAAAGCACTTTTGTGCCACTTCGGGATTTGGTTGGGTTGGCACAAGGATGCATTCTGGCCCATGATGGCTGAATCCAGCCTCTGTGCCATCCCAAGTAAGTGCTGCAACACCGGCTGAGTTCAGCTGGTGCAGAGGGTGGTGGGAGGTCAGATTGGGATAGGGGAAGGATGGGTGGTTGCAGATCAGACCCAGGAGGTTTGTGGGACCGGCCTCTGGCAGGTAGGCCATATCATACCATCCTCCCGAGCAGTCTGGTCTTACACCTGGCTGCTCAGATCTGTGCCAGCAATTTTGCTGGTGCAATTTTGCTGGTGCAGATCTGAGTAGCCCTATTGTGGTGGCTGGGGCATTACCTAGGGTAAGAACATAAGAAGAGCCCCACTGGATCAGGCCAAAGGCCCATCTAGTCCAGCTTCCTGTATCTCACAGCGGCCCACCAGGAGCCTCAGGGAGTTGAGTAGACAGCAAGATTCTTGCATCCTGTGGCCACTCCCTTACACCTGGCATTCTGAAGTAGCCTACTATTAATGTAAGAAGGTTGCCCAACCCATCACGGCGTATAGCCCACGATCGACTTTTCCTCCAGAAATCTGTCCAGTCCCCTTTTAAAGGCATCTAGGCCAGATGCCATCACCACCTCCTGTGGCAAGGAATTACATAGCTTAAATTACCCACTGGATAAAAAAGTATTTCCTTTTATCTGTTTTAACTCTCCCAACACTCAGTTTCAGTGGATGCCCCCTGGTTCTGGTATTGTGAGAGATGAAAAAGAACAACCCTCTACTGACTCTATCCCTCCTGTGCATAATTTTATATGTCTCAAGGAGACGTAAGTCCCCTTTCTCTGAGTTGCGCCACAGCTGCCTCCTAACCGGAGCTGGCCTGCCTATTCCAGCCCAGATTAGGATTGGGTTTTTAACTTACTTTTACAAAACATGCCATTAACCCCTATAACATAGATGCATCATGGTGTATGTAAACTAAAAGCGACATCTTTAAAATAGTTTGCATCACCAGTTCTTATGTATGGTTCAACACCAAAATATGGTGCTTACAATCCGTGTAATGTTCAAGTACTGTAATGTTCAAGTGAAAAATCTAATTATTACACTGTCTTTTACCAGCACCACTACTCATGATTTGTCCAGCAACTAGGAGGCATGAATTATTTTTTTGAAAATAAGACATACCTTATCAGTACAATACACACCTTATAGTTGTGCCAGTACTTGAACAAGTTTACAACCTGCTGTTCATACATTCCTGTCCCTGGTCTGAAAGGCAGTTTTAACTTTAATGTAGAGAGGGCAAATCTTTGCTCTGTAGTTAACAACTCATGTTTCTAACTCGTAAAGTGCATGTTGCATCTTAAATTCCAGGAGAGATGACAGAAGTTAGATTTAAGGTGTCGGTAAACATAAAGGTTTTTGCTATTCATATGTCACACACAGATCTGAAGGAATGTGCAGGCATGGCTAGCATGCCAGGACAGACTTCTGACATACCTCAGTTTATTTTTTTGTAAATGCCATGTGAATGTTTTAAACCTGTTTAAACTGCTGTGTCTTTCAATTAAATGTAAATTTCACTGTCTTTCAATGAAGACTTAATAGCCAAGCAGCAGCAGTATTTTAATTTGCTTCTCTATTTTTTGCTTAGGTTAAAACAATGCTGCTGTTTTGCTTGTATGGTAATGGCTATAATAGGTTATGTAACTCAATTGTGGTTTAAAAAATGTAAATCTAGGACACTGCAATATAAATACTGTATACATATTAAATCAATTTCATAGTTCAACTTATTAATAAAGCTGTGTAACTTGGCTTACAGTTGAACTTCCCTTAATTTATCAGCATTTCTGATAACTGTGCTTATGGTACAATAGCTCTCATTTAGGTAGTATTTATTTACATGTTTTAGTTTACATGTTTTAGTATAATAAAGAAGTTGTCACATTTCATCCTAGAGCCTTAAGTCCGGAGTAAATTAGAAAGTCTCTTACAGCGCAATCCTACTCTGTGCTGGAGCAGACAGGCTGGCCAGCCTCCCCAATGCGCTCCTCGGATCTGCGCCTGCAAAATCATGGGCACAGATCCTAGGAGACTGTGCGGCCTGAATTGGGGCCGCGTGGCCCAGGGATTATGCCTAGGATGTGGCCAGCTGCTGCAGCCCTGGCCCAACCCCTGCCTGCCTGCCTGCCCTCCCTCCACCCAGTTCCGCCCTCCCCCTCCCAGCCAGAGCTGCCCCTTGGCCGGCTGAGTTTGGCTGGCACATGGGCTGCTTGCTGCCTGTGCTCCCAGACCAGTGCTAGAGCTACAGTAGAGCCAGTCAGGGAGCCTTAGTGCCAACATGGGGGTGCCGCTTGGTGCCCCGTGTCGGTGCAACATGTCGTGTCGGGATTGCACCCTTAATTTGGTATGTGCTGGAATGTCTCTAATTGGGCTAGAACTAGGGATTGTGGTTTTTTCTGTAATTTAAGGAATAAAAGATTTGGGTTACTTAAATTCACTTATTAGGAAGTAAGACAAATTGAATTGGGTGAGTTTCAGTAAATATGTTTAGGATCACACTGTTAGAATTTTAATATACCTTTTAAAAAGTAATGTTTCATCCATTAGCCTTCCAGCACGTTGCTTGTGCTCATTATAGATTATCACAGAAGCTTCTTAATTATATTCACTTTACTGTGGGCCTTCCTTATCTGTGAATTGGGTTATTGCTGAGCCTGCAGCTCAGGAGGAGGCTTAGAAGGATCTCCCTGATGCAGCAAGGAAGTGGTATTTGGTTGTGCCCAGGAGGTGTTCTGAAGCATGGGGAGTGAGGTTGTGTATCAGCGTCCTCAGAAGGGCTCAGGTTGCAACTGGAAGTCACTTCTGGTTGTGTCCAGAAGATGTTCTAAGTTGCGAGGAGGCTGTGCATGACCTCCAGAGGCCCAGGTGTGACGGCCAGGTAAGTCACTGTAGCACTGTGCTGGCCACACTGCAGATTTCATTATGCACAGAATTTGATATTTGTGGGTTTTTTGGAACAGATCCCCCTGGATACTGAGGGCCCACTTTGATTGTATTAAATAATAACTTTATTATTACTATTTGCCTGTAAACCGCTTTGTGAACTTCATGTTGAAAAGCGGTATATAAGTACCTGTTAATTGAATGAATGATTGAATTGTTGTACGTAATTTAGAATCATAGAGTTGGAAGGGACCTTCAAGGTCATCTAGTCCAACCCCCTGCCTTTAGCAGGAAATCCTCCTAGAGCATCTCCAGCAGGTGCCTGTCAAGCCTCTGCTTGAAGGTCTCCCATGAGGGAGAATCCACCACCTCCCTTGGCAATCTTTTCCACTGTTGAACCACCCTTGTTGTCAAGAAATTCTTCCTGATGTCTTGCTGGAATCGCCTCTCTTGCAGTTTGTAGCCATTGGACCTAGTTCTACTGTCAAAGGCAGATGAGAACAGATTTGTCCCTTCTTCCTTATGACAGCCCTTCAGATATTTGAAGAGTGCTATCATATCCCCTCTTAGCCTTCTCTTCTCCAGGCTAAACATACCAAGTTCCCTCAACCTTTCCTCATAGAACTTGTTTTCTAGCCACCTGATCATCTTTGTTGCTCTTTGAACCTGCTCCAATTTGGCTGCATCCTTCTTGTACTGAGGTGCCCAGAACTTAATTTTGAATCAAGCCTATTTTCAGTCTGTTTCATCTCATAGCACTCTGACAAGGTGCTAAAATCCCTATCAGTTTTTTGACAATTGATAAGGCTCATTGCACTGCTGGCAGGAGGCTCCCATCCCCCAATGGCCCTATTAATAAATGATTCTCCCCCAAATTCCCGTGGCACACCTGTGTTAAATAATGTGACCTTCTGTCCCCTGCAAGAAAAAAATATTTGTTTTTCCTTTTCACTGAAAAGGATCCCCACCTACTCTCACTTCAGGAAACACAGTTGGCTTTGGGATGCTTGTTGTGTTAAACTTAACTGAATAGAAGAGGGTACTGTGTTAATTAGTACTGTAGGATTGCTAAGTGGGATTGTATTTGGAAGAAATGATTCAATGTGTGGCAAATGTGCAGAACAAATTGACTGTGGACCAGGGTGGATAAAAATGGATGATTTAAAAAAAATCAAAAAATTGGATTTTTTATTTAAATTGGATTTTTTTATTTTTATCAAATTTATTTTAATAAAATGCTTTTGGAGTAAAAATCTATCTAAAGATAGTTTTCTATTTAAGATACACTTAATTTAGCTTATTTAGCATGAAACGGAGCTTAGTTATGTAGCATGAGGCTGTATGTTCTGCAATATTTACATTTTTGGTAAACTCATTCAATGAATCCAAGCTCTGCAAGCTGAGATAACATGCAGTGCATTGATGCATTCACACAATTTCACGGTAATCATGAAGTAAATCATAAAACAAAGTTCAGGAATATTCCTTTATCCCATTGTTTTGCAAATCTGTATACACTACAAACTGTAATTATGTGTGATTAGCCTATTAACCTAAAATAGGTTCTGATATTGCTGTTTTACTAGCCTGACAGCTTATTATTCTAAATAGAAAACCTTCATTTTGTTTGCAAATAATATCAAAGATTCTAACTACCAGCAAGAATGAATCCTTACCTTTAAAGAGCACCTGTCATTTCAGATCCATCATGGCAGCGCCAGTTAGCGGGCATCCACTCACCTGCTACCCACCGTGTCCCTTACCTTGTTGTCACTGCTGCATCACCGGCCGTTCCATTAAAGTGAATGGGACTGTCAGTGAGTCAACAGCGGGTCAAAGGAGGAGCCGCTGCGGGACAGAGTTGACAGTTGCTCTTTAAAAATTATGATTTAAATCGAGTTGATTTAAATCAAACCTTTTTACTAGTGATTTAAATCATGATTCAAATAAACTTGGTTTAAATCAAATCCACCCTGCTGTGGACACACTTCAGTTTCAAGTGGTTGTGGGTGCTTTGCTACTACTCTCACAGCCATACATGACTACTGGGAAAACCATTGCTTTGACTATGCGAACCTTTGTTGGCAGGGTGATGTCTCGGCTTTTTATTAAGTTGTCTAGGTTTGCCATAGCTTTCCTCCCAAGAAGCAAGCGTCTTTTAATTTCATGGCTGCAGTCACCATCTGTGGTAATCTTGGAGCCCAGGAAAATAAAGTCTGTCACTGCTTCCATTTCTTCCCCTTCTATTTTCCAGGAAGTGATGGGAGTGGTTGCCATGATCTTAGTTTTTTTAATGTTGAGCTTCAAGCCAATTTTTGCACTTTCCTCTTTCATCCTCATCATAAGGTTCTTTAGGTCTTCCTCACTTCCTGCCATTAGAGTGGTATCATCTGCATATCTGAGGTTGTTGATATTTCTCCCAGCAATCTTGATTCCAGCTTGTGAGTCATCCAGCCCTGCCTTCCTCATGATGTACTCTGCATATAAGTTAAATAAGCAGGGTGACAGTATACAGCCTTATCGTACTCCTTTTCCAATTTGAAACCAATCGGTTGTTCCATGTCCGGCTAGGCAGTAAGATAGATAACACTTTAAGGTAACTAAAAAATTTTTGATTATACAAAAAAACCAAGATTACCATTGGAATTCATGCCTCTGAACTGTAGAAGAAACATTAAACAATTCAACAAAATTGTTGTGTTGCACAATGTTATTTCCATATAAGACTCCAGTTCAGTGAGTTAAGCTCACTTTTAATGGATCGTACTCAATGAAGCATTTTCTTTGTAGCGTTGGACATTGGTCTTCTCTCCCCACATCACTGGTCTTTTACTTCAGCCCAGTGTCTGTAGCTAAATAAGTAAACCGTAATTGTATCCACAGAGGAAAGCTGATAGACATACATTTCTATGCCTTCTGGTAGAAAGTAGTGCTTTGTAAAGCATAAACATACGCTTGTGAAAGGTTTCTCCTGATTATAGTGAGGATGTAATTGGGACTCTTCCTATGAAGGAGGTAGAACTGTGCTTATAGATTTTTTTTTAAAAAAAATTGTATATATACATTCATGTTGTAAGGATTTGTTGTTTACAGAGCTTAAGCTTTTTCACTTGAAGAATTCGAGTTGCAATCTAACCTGTATTTAGACATTTAAGATCACATTTCTTTAACTACGTGTTCTTCAGTGAGCCACTTATACCCAAATCAGCCACTTCACCGGATGAAAAATATTTGTTTGTGTTTTAGTACTCAGTTCTCAAGCCTTTCAGCACTGCAGGTATCGAGAAGGGCTCTGAAGGACACATGAATTGGTTTCTTTGAACTGTTTGCAACCAAATAACTAAGTGCTTCCATATTCCACAACTGTTGGGTTGCTTTCCTCTCCAGCCAACAATTCATATTCAAGGCAGCTGCACTTCCTTCCTCAATACATCCCATCTTGTTCTGGTGCTGAAGAGAAAGCTGAAGAGGTGGGCTGTTGGGCTGCACTCTGAGGCAGGAAGATGTGGCCAGAGGTGTTGCAGTTTCACATCTCACAGTACAGAACTGGTAGAAACTGGC
>JAJKFI010000050.1:8147589-8160967 GCA_029204185.1 Lerista edwardsae
ATGGGTATCCGAGCCTCCAACTCTGCTATTATTCACACAAATCCACAACAAGAGGCATTACTAGGATGAAGCCCCTTGGCTTTGCTGCCAAAACATGACTGCCTCTCAGGCTCCACTCTAGTTTCAGAGGAGGTGCTGGAGGTTTCAGGAGTGGGGGCGCGAATCCATGGCAGTGAGTGCTCCCTCCTCCAGGGAGAACCTGGAAATGATTTCCTTGCATTGCAAGTAGTACAAGGCAGTCACTTCTGGATTTTCCCCAGAGGTGGCGTCGCTGCTATCTTTGCGCCTGTTCTTTCTCCTGTGGAGGTCCCCACCCCAGGGGAGTTTCAACAGGAGAAGGAACAGGGTATGAAGCCATGGCGATGAGCGCTCCCTCATTCAGGGAGGTCCTGGAAGTGACACCTCGTGATGTCACTGGCCCGGGTGCTGGGGCAGTGCATTAATGCCCCTGAACACAGCACTTGGCTTTACTCTGCAGAGGCATCTTGCTCTTCATATCGCCCTCTTCTTGCTTACCATCTGCTGCCATGGTAACAATTGTGATGCTCTGTGCTTAAATAACAGAAATTGTGCAGGTAGTTGACCATATAAATGTTACTTGCTCTGTCCAGAGATTTGAACCAACTTGATAATGTTGCCTATGCCTGGCAATGACTCTCTAGGATGTCAAGCAGATCATTCCCAACACATGCTACCTTGGGCCTTTTAACTAGAGATGCCAGGGACTCTGAATCTTGACAGTTTCAAACATGTGGAATCTTTTACACATTCTGAAATACTCTCTTCCTGAACTATGACTCTCATTTTATTATCTGTATTTGCACTTCCTGGGGCACCTGGTGGGCCACTGTGAGATAGCTGGACTAGATGGGCCTTTGGCCTGATCCAGCAGGGATGTTCTTATGTTTCTGGTGAATACTGAATTCAATGGCTTACTTCTGAGTAAAATAACGAATACTGTTTTCAAACACTTGAAAATGGAAACTGTTAGCACTCACAAAATATAGCAAGAGTAAGGTCTGCGGTTTCCAAGATGGCTGCTCCCAGCTCTTTGCGATGCAGCTGACATCAGGTCGCGACCCACCAAGTGGGTCCCAAGTTTGAATAACACTTGGGTTAGTGGTACTAATTCTGTTGCATATGGTATAGCTGTTCCTAAGCATTTAGTTCAGCTTATTTATTTATTTTATTCCATTTATATCCCATCTTTCTTCCTGAAGAGCATCCAAGGTGGCTCTGTTTTCTGTTGTCAGTTCTGACAAAAGGATGCATGTGCTCAATGTAAGTGGAAATAAATTCTATATCGAAGGCACTAATTTAACATAATTACCTTTATTTCTCACTAGGTCATAGATTATCAAACATGCTGTGATTTTAATTTGAAAAGGAATTGTAATGATTCACTCACATTCTAGTAACCAAGTCAAACCTACAAAGGTGTGCTTTCTTTCATAAATATAGTAATCAATTTCCCTGATTTTTTTTCTTGTCTCTTTTGACATTTCATTGAACTCAACTAGTGTTTGGGGAGAAGGGGGTAGAGGTAAGATAATATAATTTGCTGTTCCTCAGATGAAAAAAGAATAAACATGGTAAAAAAATTGTATAAAAAAGTTGTATGATTGTGTACCAAACCTTACTTTTGATATGATTCAAAAATTAAGAAATGGAAAGGCAGATGAGTTTGTAGCAATAAGTATTTTTTCCAGTGTTGGAACAAAATCAGAAAGGAAAGGCATAAAATGACTTGCAGATACTGAGATAAAAATAACTAGAGATTTTGCGAATATGCTAGAAATAAAAGCAACTTGTATGCTGTTGTATGCTTCAGTTGGTCTGCTACAAGATTAAGATATTGAGCCACAAAATCACTATTTTATGTTAGTTGTTCCAAGGAAATAGAGATCCTGCAGCAAGTAAGGAAGGGAGCAGGAAGTTGGAATGGGGAAGGACTATGTGAAGCTTACTCTAAATCATGTTTATTTGGAAGTAAATCCCATTGACTTAAATGGGAGCATTATAGTCTGAATTCGTGTAAGTGGACTTGATTTTACTTTCAAAATTGTATGCTTGTTGTTACTATACTACTAACTAGTTGAGGTGAATTCTGCTGGAGACTTTGGCTTAGGGGAGGGTGTTTTGAGCCCTTTGGTCTCCCTTGCGTCCACTTGATTTTACCTGTTGAGACACTTTATCTGCCTGACTTGATCTCTCTCTCTCTCTCTCTCAAAATTGTACGCTTGTTGTTACTATACTACTCTCTGCCCATTCTCTCCTTCCAATTGGCCTTGGAAAAAAGAGAGGACAGAAAGGTACAGTTGCACTGTATGCCAATTGGCAGCTACAAGGTGGGAAAAAACTCGTAATGCATGGTTTAACCATGTTTCTTCTGAACCTGGCCTCTATGACGAATGCCAGGCTGTGACAAGCTGCAGTACCTGTGGTGGCACAACAGAGTCACTGTGGAGCTGATTAGCTCACCGCAAGTGAGAGTTGCGGTGGAGTGTATGAGGAGGCCAGCTGGCACAGAAGGGAATACGACCTGGAGGACCTGTCCAGGCTTGACCTGTGATTGCCTGCTGAGGCTTAATGGCAGGCAGCCAAAGGAGAGAACCACACTGTGAAGGCAGATCACAAGAATACTGTAGATTTGTAAAAACCCCATTAAAAAAATGATGGTTTAGACTAGCCTGCTCATGTAAGCCGCCTTGGGCATTTGCTTCGGCATGAGAAAGGCGGGGTATAAATTCTTCAAATAAATAATTAATTAATATGTCAATGTATGGGTGGGCTTGTTTGGGGGAAGGGGTTATACTTCAATTAGCATTATACTTTTGAGTTGGGCCATTTACTGTGCACAGTGTTGGAGCTGGTTTATCCTGTGAAGCATGCTATGAGGTTTGCAAATTGCCCCGAGGAGGCTCATTTATACTTTTTCAGATTCACTACCTAAGTTCTGCTTGTTAACAGAAGGGCAGTCCAGTTGCTCCACCCAGTACAACAGGGAGAAGGTTTTTTAAAATATTGAAATTAGTATGATCTCCCCGAGTACAGAAGTGAAGTAGAGTTCTCCAATTTAGTGCGCAATCCTGACCTGGAGTATATAGTATATATGGTGTATATATGGAGCCTACACAGTTAGGCCAGCAAAGTTTGGCCAGCACAAAGGCCACTGTAAAGTATGTTTAGACCACTCTAGGAGTCAGAGAGGCCAGCACACAGACGTGCGCCATCCTCCCTGACTGAGAGTGGTCTAAAGGTGCTTTATGATGGCCTTTGTGCTGGCCAATCTTTGCTGGCCTAACTGTGCAGGCCTAACTCCAGGTTAGGATTGTGCCCTAAATTAAATCTACGTTTACAAATTGTTTTAATTTCCCAAACATAATGTTATCTTCCTTTCAGGGTCTTTGATATTTATTGCCTTGTCAGATTCCTTGTTTTACATCTGTTAACACAACAATTTTAAGCACTATAGCTTTACTTTTTTGTCCCTGTCATATCAGTTTATAAGTGCTGTACTGTAGCAGTACAAATAAGCTTCATAGCTGTCATTACAAAATAAAGGGGGAGTTGTAATTATACTTCCATAATGAAAAATTCTGTGGTGTGCTAAGGTAAATGGGCTTCTTGTAAGTCTAATTTAATGATAGCTGATCCTATAATTACAATTTTCCTTTTTATAATAGAACAGGCTTGACAAATCTTCTGAGCTTTAAGTAATTGCTGAGAGCTTTGTTTTCAACTATCGGTTCTGTGATTAAGGTATAATTTAGTTGAATGTGCATAAGTGCTTTATTTACAAAAAATAAAGTAAATATGTTTGAGCACAGACATTTGATATTGAAATGTTACATTGGCAAGTTATTACTGCTGGGAGTAAAGACTGGGATACCTTCAGCTTTTTACAGGGGGAGCCTTAAGCAAAACAATATGCAAGCCAGAAGTAGAGGTTTACCCCTTATAACCAGAAGGTGTGGTAGACCAGAAGGTATAAAGCAATGCACTTGTCATTGAGCAGTTTCTCTGGCTGACAGATCCTGTGGCCCCATGATGTTAAAACACTATGATAGGTGCTCTGCGGTGGCCTAGTTAGTATATGATAGTAGGAATTGTCATGTGAGAAAAACAATCTTCCCGATTGGTCTCTGAGAGTGATTTATAGCAGTGGTTCTCAAACCTTTTAGCACTGGAACCCATTTTTTAGAATGATGGACTGTTCAGGACCCACCAGCAGTGATGGCATGGCTGGAAGTGCTGTCATTGTGATGCCGGAGCCTGCTGCTTTCCTGAGAATGCAGCAGTAAGTTGGGTTATTTCGCAGACATTTCCCCATAGCAAACTGAATCAGAAAGGGGAAAAGCCTATTTACAACATCGACACAAGCAAAACAACCACGCAGCCCTCTCCCTTACCAATATCTCATCTTTCCATTTTTTCAAAATGGCTGCTCTAGGTTCTTCACACTCAGTAAAAAGCCTAAACCCAATTCTGGCCTCGTATGCAACCATATTTTATAGTGTTCATAATGGTGCTGGTACACGTATATCATCTTTGATAGTGAGAGTGTGCGGGATACTGCAAGGGAGTGTATGAAGGCCAGCCAGCAAAGAAAAGAGAATAACTTGAGGATCTGACTGGGCAAGCTTGACGGCAAGCAGCCAGATGGGTTAACCACACCACGAAAGCAATATCTCACAACTGAGGGTTCTGTGAGTCTTCCACAGAACATATTGTAAAAAAAAAAAAATTGAAACATGGTGGTTTAGAGTAGACTAGCCTGCTTATGTAAACCACCTTGAACCCTGTCTAAAAAACAGGGAAAGGCAGTATACATACCTGTGTATGTATGATAGCAAAGACTGTACCAAAGTAGTGAATACGTTAACCATATGGACTTGGCTGCCCTAGGAATGGGCTCCTTGCATAGGAATCTATCTGTGTGTTCAGATCAATGTCAGATGACCTGTCCTGTGCCTGCTATCTCTGGCTGGTGGGCTTACATGAAATGACCACTTCAATAACGGTGTCTAGGTTGTAGAATGCTCTACTAAAAGTGTCTCGCTTGAGAGAAACCTGCATGGCCTTATTGCAGCTTGCCTCTCAGCAAGCAATGAAGGGTGCTTGGGCTGAGTGAAAACAGACTTAGCTATTCGCTCTTCCTGAAGCGTACATGTGTGCTTTTATGTGTTAGTCTTTATAATGGATTTTGTTTTCTGATTTGGGACCCTTTGAATCGAAAGGCAGGATAAACTATTTTAAATAAATCTGATGAAAATGAACCACTATAAACACAACATGCAAGTGTTGTTCTTACTTGCTCTATGTAGCTTTCTGGCACAGTTTGCCAGTTTTGTATCCTGGAATCAAGGTGTATTAGTGCGGAGTAAACTCATGGAAGGTGGAGGGGGTGTAGATGTGGGAGAGCAGGTGTTCAAAATGTAAATGTATAGGAAGGTGAACTAGGGAGTCTCGCAGTCAATTGGGTATTGTCAGGCTGGCCATTTTGGAAAACCACGTGCTGGATTACTGTAGATAAAGCTTCCTCTTGATTCAGCAGTGTTCCATGTGTTCTAATCCTGTTGTTTATCTGGATTATGGGGGCTGGACATGGAAGGTGTAGTAAATTTAGAAAGGAACACAGTTTGAGAAAAGTAGGATTGGCTAATATGGGACCAGGACACCGTGAAAGTGAAATAGTAATACTAAAACAACAAGGACCCCACACTCAAACCCCTAAATTGAGTGTTGACTATTATTGCGGAAGACAGAGGTTTCTGTTCTGAGTCACAGGGAGGCCCACAAAGAGGGTTATGAGCTCCATGCACACTCCAGAGGGCTATATCGATCCCCAGGTATGTTTAAAAAAAAAACACAAAACCTTTTTCACAGCAGCGGCATGATCCTGGAAGTGCCCATGCCACTACATCAGTCCATGCCACCACCCCCACAGTGGGGTAGCAATTGGTTCCAGCTGCCCTGGGGGGTTGTGATTCCCAGGTTGGGAATGACTGTGAATAAATATACTGCACTTGAAGGTGAGCATAGGAAATAAGTACCCCTACTAGAAAGCTGTTTGTGCTTCTGAAAGTGGTCAGTATTTGGCACAATTTCCCATGTCTATGAATGAGGGGAGGGGAAAGCTGCATTATGTCAATTACATGTATTGTAAAAGTGGGGTTTTGCTCTGTGTCACTTGAACTCTATGGGGTACATTCTGTATGATATTTGTCTTTATGTAAGAATTAAATAATCTTTGAGCCTTTCTATTGAACAATATTTGTTAATGCTAAAGAGAGATGTTTGCAGTGTAAGGAAGCATTTTGGGCAGATGAAATTTTACACTTGTATTGCAAGCTGTTTGAAGCAGAAGTCAGTTTAAACCTTATGTGTGTATATGCTGCATGGTGCAAAGTGAGTTGACCTTTGTTTTCCTCTTCGGCTTGTATCAGTGGACCAAAGACTACTAAAACGTTGAGACCAGAGTGCCAGAGTAATTGCTTAAATGTACGTAGTTTAGACCACTCACGGTGTGTCTAATGGGAAACTTTTGGAAATGGATCAATTTGTGCTTTGGGTAGTGATGCAACATTGGCTGTATTGCGGGTGTCAAGACAGTAGTGTTATACCACTTTTAGTACCACTATGTTTAGAATTGCAGCTGTAGCAATGGGAAACCAAGGCTTAGACTATTTATTGCTTTCCAGTGAGACTGTATCCATTCCTTTCAGTTAATTTGGAGCCTATTTAACCCTCTATTGCCACAAAGAGTATCTAATAGCAGGAAGGTACCGTGTGTTGAAAACTTTCTGCCTTAAAATTGACCCAGAAACCCGATTTGACTTATACATGTGTTAATATGGTAAATGCAGTGACTCATATGCTGAGTAAAAGGCAGACCAAGGCCCTATACCGCTGAGGGAGCTGGGCAAGCTGCAGAACAGGCTTGGCATTCCCACTTTGCTTAGAGGGTGCTTTTTCTCCCTATACTGTATTGCTAGGAAAGACTGCTGCAAATAGATTGCCTGGGGGAGGGGGGGTGCCCAATGTTTCAAAAATGCCTTGCATTGCCAAAGTTCAAAGAGGAGCTGCTTAGAAGGGGGGATTGGGATGAGAAGTGGACGGAAAACACTATGCTGCCTGAAAACATGGGGCAGGGGGAATGATCATCGTTTACCTTCTTATGAGAAGGCTTGTTTGGTTCCTTCATGACTTGGCTGCTTCTTCTTAGTGCTTTTTGCTTATATTAGTGTAGGCAACAGGAAAAGCTTACAAAGCAGTGAGGGAAGGGCTAGCCTCATATCCCAGTAACTCATATTCGCCTGTTGATTCCTGGGAGTACTTTGTGAAGAAAAAAAAAAAATCTTTCTGGCAGGTAAAGCTAATCTCATACATCAACTCATCATCTTCTTCTGCCCACCATTTATTTGGAGACACTGATAAAGAATCTCTTACGTTATAGCAACAAGAAAGAAGGCACTTTGATTTTGGCTTAGAGGCTTGTTTATATTAAGGTTAATTAAACTTAATGAATAAAAATGCACCTCATTTTTCTACATCTCTTCAATGAATTAGGTAGATTATACAGTTCTTTGATAACAATTACTTTTTATTAGGCTCTGGCCTCAGGTAAAATCAGACCATTATGGAATTCAGAGAATTTCATGTACCCCTAGGTTTTACCTTCGACTTATCCACGGACCATATAATAGTAAATTCCATGATTTCTGGCTAAAAACCTGTCTTCAACTTATCCATGAGATTGACTTATATATGAATATATGTGGTAAATTCTTGGAGTAGATTCAGTTGTAGGTAAATTGTAAATTAATTAAAGGAAGGAAAGGTTGAGTTTCATTCAACAAGTGTTTCTGTGTTTCCCACTGCTTTAGGGGAAGTGGAACACACCATCCAGAACAGAATGAACACCATCTTCCTGAGCCAAATGAGCCCTTATACCCTAAAGCCTCAACTTGTTGAGGCTGAATTCAGGTTTTTGAACCTCATCCAGCCCATTATAGATTCCAAACAATGATGGCACTTCACCTCATTTTGATGTAAAGGGCAAATAGAGTTAGGTGTGATTGGCATATTGATGATCCGTCAGTCCAAATAATCTCACCCAAACTTTTTGTGTTAAAAAATCATGGGGGATAAAATGGAATGCTGAAGACTGTGTAGCAAAGGCGTAATACAATAGCGCCAACATTTTGTCTGTTCATGATCAAACTTTATATTTTTATTAATGGACGTTGCCTGTAGTATGTACATGCAAATTAAATGTTTAAAATGTGCCTATCATTTGGCATTCCAAGTTTTTGGATACTATAGATCTTGTATTAACCAACTATTTTGGATAGTATTTCTGTGATGAAGGGTGGGGTCCTCATTTCCAAGTAAGCTCTGGAATTTTCAAGGAGACATTTTGAAGAGTATTGCATCTCTTAATCTTTTCAAGCTGTCCTTCTGCTCAGAATGGCCCTTGTTCTCTAATGGCAACCTGCCCAGACTAAAGGGAGCCAGCTTTGGAAATGAAAAATGTATTGAGTTAGGAGGGAGTTAAGAAGGCCAGAAGGCTTGCAACGAATAAACCTGGTTGTTTAAAATAGCTTGATTTGTGAAGATTGAAACACTGCTAGATGTGGATCCAGCAGTTGTTAGCCTTCTATAAAACAATTTCCATTTTACAAGGATTGTTTTTCTCTCTCATATGTCTCACTTGACCTGTTAGGCTTTTAAAACTGGATACAGGATGTCTGTGTCATGCAAAATGTCAACTAAACAATATTTGGAATTAAATTGTTCCAGTTGAGAGAGACCTTACTCACATATCTTTTCCACTGCTGTTTTGAGGCTAATTTTTATGTAGGTAATTAAAATTCATAATCAAGGAGCACTATTGCTTCTGTCTGCTGTCTCCTTATTCATCCAATAAAGGCAACATTTAATAAGGTCTGTTAAACTTCTGATTCTGTGTACCAATTGTATTAAGATCCTTTTATATTGGGGCCTGATTCTTATAGTCATGGTAAACCTGTTTTTTGGGCTGTGTCACTTAAGAGTATAAGTGAAGAATGGCATCCTCCTCCAGAAAAATTCCAAGGAACTAGTGTGCCAAACATGGTAGCTTTTCATGAGGAGATAATTTCATGTGCACAGTAATATTCAAGCAAATTTGAATGATTTGCCTATGATTGAATTTGTGAATGGTCTACTGCTAAATTTCCCACGTTTTGTATACAGTAAATAAAAATATTTGCAAGGTAATGCATGCTACTAAATGAGAATTTGACCTGCATGGGGCAAATGTGACATGGGAGAGCCAGTGTGATGTAGTGGTTAGTCTGTTGAATTAGAAGTGGGTAGACTTGCATTCTATTCTTCAGTGATGAGATTAACTCAATGACTTTGAGTCAGTTGCATCTCCAACCTATTTCACAGGGCAGTTGTACCGATAAAGTGCATGTGTGGTGATGGGGAGACCTTTTATGTTACCATGGGCTCCTTGGAGGAAAGAAATGATAAAAATATTGGTGTCCCCTGTTTATCTGTGGGCTTGGAATCTGCAAAGTTAACTCAATGTGGGTTCTGAACCTTTGATGGAAGACTGGTCCTGAGTTCCCGGACTCAGATTGATGGTTCCATCTGTTACTCTTCTGGTTGTGTCTGGGATGCTTTCTGAGGCATTTGGAGGCATGGCCTCTCCAGGCCTCAGGAAAGCTCGCAGTGGTGGCAAAAGGGCACTTCTGCTTTTTATGAAAACCGATGCCTTTCCATCACCTCCGGAAGCTCAGAACAGCTCCAGGCATGCCCAGAAGTCTTGCAGTGGACCAAACTCACAGATTCCATTATTTAGAGGCTTTGATATCCGGGGGAGGGGGTTCGGAAGAGATCCACTGTGTATACAAATGGGGAAGCCTTCTATGGTGTTCCCAGAATTGGAGGATACTGTGCAGCCATAGCATCACCAATTCAGTAATTGTTGATGTTGAACAAGGAACATTTCTCTTAATTTTTATCTAATTCTTACTAATTTGTCAGAAGTCGAGGTCTTTTCATAACGCCCTTGTTCTGTATTCTCTGAGGTGTTCAATGGTGTCTCCCTAATGTTCTCTTTGGTTTCTTCTTTTTATTATAGATTGAAAAATTATGGGTGCAGGATCCTGACTATGGCGGGCATTGTGCACATTGATAAACTCATGCTTAGTAACTCAAAGTAAATAACAAAAGCCTCAGTGGCAAGTCAGTTCAGATGATATATGGAAGACAGACTTGCAGGTCTGAGGGTGGGGTCAGGTGGCAGGAAAATCCTTGAGGTTTGGGCTTCCAAAGGGGGGGGGTAGTGAATTTGTGCAAGATGTTGCAGTTTTTCAGTCAGTAGAAGTGAACAGGCAAAGCCCATGTTGCGTAGCTCCTGTGAATGGGCTGCTCATATGAGTGGTTTATTTGCAGACGTAGATTGCTGATGTTGCTTCCAAAAAGACTATCAGCAAACATAGCTTTTAAGCAATGTATCGCTGGGCTCTATAATAAACAAACATATACTGGACTGAATACTTCCGTAGTGCTTTTTGCCACAGACATAGAGCCTGTTAGTTTGATTAGTTCCTCTTACTCAATTTCAGGTTGGTGGTTTTGTGCATGGCAAACCACATTAAGGTATACTAAAAGTCAGTTATAAATTTTGCAAATACGCTCCCTTAGCAGAAATTACATGCTTTAAACTTAACACATTTCATTTAGGTGAGGTTCCTTGGGAATGTTTACAGGCCTGTTTATGATGTTCATTAACTCGCATTGCTGTAAACATTTTGCTCCCCCATCAATGGTTTTGTCCTTCCTGTTTCCTTTTTGCTCTGGGTTTAAATTTGAAAGCCTACGCTTTAATTTCCTGTTCCCTTTTTTCCTGGTAATTTATGTGCATTTTCCAGTGTTCTCCATTATTTCTCAGAGTGCCCCCCCCATGCTAGCCTGTTTTTCAGCTGTTTAAAACAGCAATAAGTGAGAAGGATGTGATTTCCTAAGAATGTTGGAAAATTTTACATTTGAGCTACAGCATAAAATGTTCTCCACCCACTTGGCCAACCACAAGATAAGTACAGTGGGTTTTGTGGGGGCAGCTCCAATTGGCAAGCAGTCTTGAGGCTGTCTCTGTTAAGGGACTGGTGTCCCTGCCAGAACGTACTAAAGGCGACTTTTTTGTCATTTTGTTCCTGTAATTCAACATATTTTTGAATTTAAAACATATGTGCTCTTTTAGTTGGATGCAGAAATTCTTAAATATTTTCCTAGTGCATTGCATTTGTCTTTTTCTCTTGTGCTTGAATATGGCTTAAAATGATGTATATCTCTATACATCACTGTGTTTCCCACTTGGACGTGCTCAGTTTTTGAGCTTAGCTCTAAATAAACCAGTGGTTCCCAACTTTTAGGGGCCTGTGGTCCATTGAGGCAAAATTGGAATTCTTGTGGGCCACACCCAATCCCTCCACCCCCAGCATGCACAAAAATACAATTAAATTGGGGGGAGTGCGTGGTGAGACATTGGCAGCGTCGGCTGCAGATGTGGGCAATCCATTCTCTGCCCTCTCTGGTGGCCCATGGGGAAGCATCGTGCCAAGTGAGCGCTCCCTCACAGACCACCAAAGAGAATACTAACTTAAGTGCTGGCTGTGGACAATCCATTCTCTGTGGACTCTGTAACTGTGCAGAAGAATGTGGAAGAGAGAAAGGAGGATAGGATAAATGAAGTTTTTCATTATGGATCAGTAGGTGAACAAACATTAGGAAAATAGGGTCATAAAAATGGATAGTTGTATATTTCAGTTGGGGTATAGGAACCAGCTTCCTAACCCCCTTCCCACTTATAAGCCTTGGTCAAAATTCTGTGTGTGCTTATCCTAGAAGTATAACATATTCCTATTCAAGCCTTCTACTGATGCTCCCTTGCACACTTTCTATTTTGAGTAAATTTTGCACTTCTTACTATGTGGTCACTGAGAGGGCACTGTCAACTATTTAATGGACACTTAATACTGTGTGTTAAAGTTAATACTTTGCTCTCTGGGCATTTGATGATTTATCAGGTGGCAATCGTGTTTATTTATAAAGGTGTCGGCAGCTGATGTAGAACTTGTGTGCACAGTTCTATCATTTATGAAGAATTCTTTTTTTAGGGCCAAAATGGACATAAGAGGGTCAGCCACGTGTGTTCATATGTTTGCCCTGTTTGTATCTAAAATGGGTGCAGAGAGTGGCTTCTATTATAGCAGGATGGTTGTGTTAATGAGAGAAGCTGAATCCTTCTTCCTCCTTACCTTAGCACTTGACTCCTAGTTTGTCTTTGGTATAGAAGTGTGTTCTCTTTATCTGTATGCACATTTTGTTGTGAAAAATAGACCTTCCTTATTTGAGATGGCATTTGGCTAATCAACTATGGTTGTTCCCATTGCACTTCGTTTGGCTTAAAAGACCCATAGAGGTCAAGTTCAAAAGTGGATTCTGTCAAGCATTCAAAATACCATAGATTGCAGCATAAGCTTATTTACCTAATGGCCCAATTTTATCCTCAGTTGGCAAATAAGACTGCAACAGTGCCAGTGCTGGCTTGGCATCATGCTATGGGCTGGCTGGGAACCATGAAAGTTAGACATTTTTACTTTCATTGTGCTATGGTTCCCAGTGGGTCTACTTGGATCTTCCATCAGCTCTTTGGCTGGTGCATGTCACAGTGGGCCCCATGGGAGAGTGTAGGATATCGGCACTGCAGCTGCTGCCAATATCTACCTGGGCCGCCAATGTACTGGCAATGGCAGGGGACTCTGGTGGCACATGCATGTGGCTGCCAGCCATTTGCCCCCATTCCATGTACTGTCACTGTGGCTGCAGTGCCAATGGCCTGGGTCTTGTGTTGACAGCATACAAGTTTTGTCCGTGGAAGTCCCGCATAGGATTGGGCTGTTATATGGAAGGCCTCAAATCCCAATTGAAACATGTACTGTACAGTGGGCCCTCCTTATCCATGGGCTTGGCTTCTGACTTGACAAAAACAAAACAAAAACCAGACGTTCTTGTAAGAAGATTCAAGCAGGCTTTCTGAGGTATGGGTCGTTCTCAGCAGCCTTTCCATGCCTTGAGACAGCCTGCCAGAGCCTTCTGAAAGGCACTTCTGGTTTTTCAGGCTGTGCAGATTTGATTATTGTGGCAGTCAGTCCCCACCAGTGGGAGGGAGTCCAGGAGTGGACCCCCCATAAATACTGAGGGCCCATTGTATTGATTTATATTTATTTGTAAATATTGTTTATATATATATATATATATATATACACACACACACACACACACACACACACACACACACACACACACACACACACACACA
>JAJKFI010000050.1:8160977-8201872 GCA_029204185.1 Lerista edwardsae
AGCTTGTCCTTGCCTGGGTATTTCTGTATCCCAAGCTTCTATTAGACAGGAAAAGGAATGAATTCTATCTATAGTGTAAAATTGAAGTAATTTTATGTACAGGAAATATACTTTTAATTAGTATATTAATTAAAAGTACAGTATAAAAATTATAAAGTAAAATCTTTTACAAATTCACTATAATATTAATTTAACTCAGAACTTGATTATAAACAACATTTTTAGTTTCACCTCTAGGAGCAAGAATAAATAAATTTTTGGGTGAACCCGCCCTTGAGCAAGCAACAAAGTTGTCTGTGGGAGAAACATGACGATCTCCGATCCACTATGCAATACTTAATAGACTGCCCCCATGACTTGTTGATCGTGATTGAGAATGCAAGTCTTACTGGAAATTGCAATCTCTTAAAATTAAAAGGGAGATACGTCGGAATGAGTGTTACCCGTGGGATAAAAACTGTTTCATCCTCTCCCTTTCTTGTTAAGATAGTCGCTTCAATTGCAATACCCAGCATCTTCTTGACACACAGCCTTGTGCTGTCCTAAAGTTTTGGCGGGTCGAGGTTCTGTAGTAAAATAATTGGAGATCCCACTGTAAGTAAAAGACGATGTGGTGGCAATCCAGCCGGATCAAGTGAGTTTAGGAAGTCTGATGGGAAATTGACGACCTCATAGGCATCTACTATGGTATCGATAGCCTTGTATTCAGTGACTACGCCTGGTAACATGGCAAGTATTTGATTGGCGTCCAAGACCGGGGCATAATGATTTCTAAAAATTTCCAGAAGGTTCTACAGAGTTCTATTTGACTACACTTGGGCTTAAATGTCATCGGGACTGTCACCAATCAGCTTAGCGACCCCGAAAATTATGAATTTGACACTGTCGGTCATTTTGGACATTTTATTTTTCACCCCTTCTCACCCCCCATGCTGATGGGGGCTGAACGAGGACTTAAACGGCATCGGGAGTGTCACTATTCATCTCAGCGACCCCGAAAACTATGGATTCAACACTAATATCGGTCGTTTTCGATCATGTGAGAGCTGTTATGGGTATATTAATGATTAAAACCAGCTAAATTAATGAAAGTTCAGCTTTGATCATAGCCAACCTTATAAACAAAAGCCTACAAAAACACACCCCTGGTTCTAAAGTGCAGACAGAGTGCATTTAAACCTCCACTGCTTTTTGTCACCTTTAAAAATATTAATGTTGTATTACATCAGTTTGAATGCTTAGTATCTGAAGGCGGCCTACACCTGCTTCTAGCTTTTCATTCTGTAGCATGCATGAATTCCAGTGCTGTCACTATTTACTTCCTCTTTCCTTTCCAAGTCCAATTCCTTTGGTGGTGGGGTTTGACTTGGCTTGTAATTGATCTAATGAGCAGCCGTTTTTGCTGGGTTGTTTACGGCCTTGGTTGGAGCTGAATCAGGATACTGGTTTTTCATACTGCTGTTGCTAGGGCTTGAGGAGGCTGGCTGTGAGCCAGTTGCTGGTGGACTTCCAGCAGCTGCTATTTGCTGTAAATTTTAGTTGCATCACACTTCAGAAGCTTGCAAGTCCACCAGTTGTAAAATAGCCACAAGCTGCTGCCTGATAGACAAGGAGGCAGGTATTTTGAAAAAGCTAAGAAAAATATGTCCAGAGGAAGAAATACACTCTTCAGGTTCCTTTGTCTTTTTAATAGTTGTACATTTGTACCCAAATTGTCTTAAGTGCTTTAAAGTGGGCACAGAAATGTATGGGTATGCACTGCAAATATTTTGACAGGTGCATGACACAGTCACTTTGGTACCCAGACCAGTCTTATTCAATTACTAACATGCAATTAGCAACATGCACATTCTAGTTCCTATTCTTGGTTCTTGGACAGTTGGTGCAACTTTGATATCTAGTTTTGCTGTTATTTTTTCATGTTTTGCTGATTTTGAGGAAGCAACAGCTTATTTGATCAAACGTTTGACAGCTTGCCTTGAAGATGGGTTTCTACAAACCCTACTAGATTGGAAAACTAGCATACAAGTAGGGGAGGGGTCGAGTGTGACTGCGCTTGTTGCAAAATACATGGAGCCAGTAATGGCACTAAAATATTGACTGAACTGAGGACAATAAATGTACTGGACCTTTATAAATTTTAGCTGAATTAAGATTTGAACTGGGGATATCTTGCTCTAAATCAGGGATCTGCAAACTATGGCCCGGGGACCAAATCCAGCCTGCCACAAGATTTTATCTGGCACACAGCAACTTAAAATATTTAATTTTTTTCCATTCATTATACGGTATATAATTTCTCAGTTGAAGTATGGCATTACTTTGTAAATGTAACACTTCTATTTTGTTCTGAAACTCGGCATGCAAAAAATTATAAAAAAGATTCAAGTACAACTTATTCATTCATTTAAATGTAATTCATTTATAAGGCTGATTTTTTTGGTCCACGACAATCTGTAACATATATAATGTGGCCATCATACTGAAACATCTGGAGACCCCTGCTTGAAATCACTGTGCTGTATCAGTTTTCATAATATACAGAATGATGAGAGACATTCTTATTTAACTGGCAAGATTACAGTGTTTTTATTTTCCATCGCTGAATTTGAGGGAGCATGTTCAGTGGGAGGGAAGCTGCTAAGATTTTGAAGAAGCATCCATGATTGGGGTGCAGCCTGCTCTTAATAAACCTCATCCTCCACTGTGGAGAGAGGGCAAGGGCATTTGAGCTTTGGAGAGCTCCAGCATGCTCTCACATGGCAAAGGAACTGAGCATGGTGATGCCTTTAACCTTTGGAGCTGAAAGTAGCCTCGCACATACCAGGTGGTAAAGGTGGTAAAGCACACAGAATGGTGGCTGATGCTGCGCCAAGTTATCTGCTCCAGCAGCTTCCGCTCCCGACTGCATTCCTGAAATTAATGAACCCTGCTTGGCTTCCTCCCCACACTCACTCACTTGCTCCTTCCTGCAGTCCTTTGGCTCACTTGCACTCTTTTGCACACACCTGGTAAAGAACGGAGCACACAGGGTGGTGGAGCAGAAATTGGCCCAGCTAAAATGAGACATTGGTTTCCTCCCGCCATCAGCCTCAGCAGTTGGGGTACGTACTTGCTCCTTCTCAGTTGACTCCTTGCTTCCACAAGCAAAGGGACACACACCATAGTGCCCCTCTCAGCAGTGTTTGGCCAGACTCCTCATTTGGACTCGTCTCTTCCACAAGCAAAGCAAATTGGAACACATTTTCATGCCACTCCCACCTCTCTGTGCAGTGCTCTGCAGTCTTTGGCTCGCCTCACTACATCTTGCTGAGAAGCAACAAGAAAACATTCATTGATGAGAATGTTACCCAAGGTTTGTGAACCACTGCGCATGTGCCACTAGTGCATGCATGCCCCAGGTTGGCCACCTGAAATTCAGTACAATCAATCAATCAAATAGTACTTATATACCGCTTTTCAACACAAAGTTCACAAAGCGGTTTACAGGCAAATAGTAATACTAAAGTTAAATGGCTCCCTGTCCCGAAAGGGCTCACAATCTAAAAAAATGTACAACATCCCCAGCAACAGCCACTAGAAAAGACACTGTACTGGGTTGAAGAGGGACAATTACTCTCCCCCTGCTAAATACAAGAGGAGCACCACTTGAAAAAGTGCCTCTTGCCCAATTAGCAGGGGTTAATCATTCCTCCAACAGGAGGAATGATTTTCCATAACCTCTGAGTAAGATAACTGAGTAAGAGAACTGTGATAACCTGAGATGTCTTTAAAAGGCGGGGGGGGGGGGGGGAGGAAATCTCCTTACACATATATTGTGAAGTTTGATAATTCTAATGTTTTGTAATGTGTTTCACATTGAGTACTACAATGATTTATTTTTAATTTGGAAAGTTGTAGGCTCAGTTTGCAGTTCTGAATATGGGTGTTTTTCAATAAAACTTGCAGCCTTGAGGCGTCTCTTGATCACTGCAGTTCATGTTTGAAGATGGAAAGAGTAGATTTAGTGGTGAGGAGGGTGTTGAACTGAACCCCAAACCTGCTTCAGTCAAGTTTTTGAGCATGTGAAAAACCTAATATCTCCTGGATGCCTTGAAACTAAGGAAGAACCAAACTTTTAGGGCAGTAAAATGGCAGCTAATTCAGCAATCATAAAATCAGCTTTAAGTTGTGTAATTATGTTTTATTTTTGTTTTTGTGTGTGTTTAAAAACTTTTTTTGAAAAAAATAAGCCCTTTCAGAAGTAGTTATTTTTTCAAGTTCAAGATACAATCATTACATATTTGTTTTATAATGTTGGAGTTCAAACAGTTTTAATGTTCTACATGAAAATGTCTCTTAGGATACAATCCCAACAGTGCTCTGGGCCAACACATGCTTCTTGCGTCAGCCCAAGCCTATCACAAACGTGTTGTCAGGCATGCTCGCGTCAGCCTAGGATGCAGGGAGCAGCACCAACCCAGCAACAACACGAGCACTGTTAAGTTTTCCCCGCTGGCTGGGTTTGGCCAGTGCAGGGGCTTTGGAGGGGGAAAGGCAGAACCAGGGTGGGGGGAGGACAGCCTGGGGAGGGGGGAGGAGTCTAGATCTAGCTATTCAGCTACTGCGGCTGCCTCACTGGTATCTCAGCTAAAACATTGTAGAGTGTCGGCTTTGACAGGTTCACCATCATTGTTCTAGGGCAGGCAGGCAGGCTGTAGTTGGCCTGGATGCTTGAAGAGATAATATAGAACATTGATTCCCAAACTGTGGGTCCATAACCCACCAGTAGGTCACAACTCAATTTTTGGAGGGTCATAAAACTGATAGTAGATTAGGCTAGGTACATCAAGTGTTAAAGAACCTGCTATTTGTGGGGAGCACTACTGCCCAATCACCATTATAGCCACAGAGTGGCTTGTAAAGTGAAACTTTTTAAGGTAGTTTTAATTGTTTTAATGCTTAAAAACATTGGGAATGACTGGGATAGAACATTAACAGGAAGCAGTTAACTTCCTGCCTTGTTAATTGTTCAATCTAGTCTCTTCAAGCATTCAGGCTGCCTGCCTGTGCTATAAACTTGCTTGCCATGGTAAGCTTCTGAAAAAACAATGTTAATGGGTGGGTGGAGACCCCCAAATCAGCAGATAAATGAATCTGTATATACCAGATCCATGAATTTTTTTTTGGGGGGGGACGGATGCCCATATAGAAATCTTAATAAGTAGTAGTAGTAATAGTAATAGTAATAATAAATATGGCTAATTTGATGGAATCTGATGATTCCTTTCCTTGTGGAATGGCTGGCTCCTTGTGGGCCAGGAAAAGCCATACAAAGCCTTTTTGTTCTTTAGCATAGCTTTCTGCAAAGTTTATGATGAAAAATACCAATTCAAGCTTTGGGTTCTTTTTATTCCTGCTGTATCTGCAGATTTTGTAAGTAACCTATCAGTTGATCAGACAATTACACTTTTCAACCAAAGGAAATATTTCTGTAAATAGTGAAATAGTTGTAGTTTTTAAGTTGCTCTGCTGTATCTTTAATCAGCCAATCCATAGTGATACAGATCTCATCAAGTGGTGGGAAATACTTCATCCCAATGCTTTAGTTTCCACTATATGTTTTTCCCACCATAGGACCAAGAGAGATTCTTGCAAGTCGCACTGTAGAAACTACTTGGTCTGCTGGTTGTGTTTGACTAGTTTCTTTTGCTTCTGAATTTTACACTGTGAGGTGTTGACACTTGTGGCTAATGTGTAAATTTGTTCTAATGAAAACAAATTCTGAGTAAAGTGTTAATTTTTTAATTTGCAAATGGTTGCATGTTTAATACCATCCCTGTGTTCTATTTTTATGAGTGTCTTGGGGCCAATTTAACCCCATCAAATTTACTGATGCAGTAAATCTTGGCTTCAGCTCAGGATTACGGAAGCATGCTTAAAGACTTTCAACTGACTACTGAAATGGAAAGTAGTTTCATTCTCTCATAACCTCTTGTGTGGTTGTCTGGGAAAAGTCTCTGAATGGAAAGTGGATGCTAATGCTTTAATAAATCTTGAAGGAAATCTGAAAAATGTGAAGCATCCCTTCCAATAAAATAGCACAGAAAAATATTAACTAAACCCAGATGGTGGTGCTAGTGGTGGGGAATTTTTTTTAATGTGGCCTTCACTCAAGTGCAGTTGCCGGAAACCTTACTGTAGGATAGCAACACCTTTCTTCCTTCAGTGTATATTTCTCCATGGTAAGACTCATGAAAGTTCAGACCTAATTTGTATTTTATTTTCAACTGTCATACAATCACAAATACAATACTTGGTTATTGAGGGGAAAAGTGGTGTAGATGAGTCACAGTTGTATTATTTGTGTTTTTTATACCTCATCTGATATGATGGGAATGTTCTGAATATAAACATACAGTTGCATCCATTATTTTAACTCTATTAAACAGTTAGCTTAGCAATCCTTTGAAGGAGTAAGGAAAGGCTTTGTAGCTTAATGAGTATGTTCTATATGTTTGATGGTCCATATTCAGTCACTGATTGATGCCTTCAGTTAAGGAATTGCAAGTTGGACTGGGAAGGAGTCCCTAGAGATCCAGCTTGTTATAGTTTGCCTCAGATGTATAAGGCTTGAAGATTTGTTTAAAGTGCAGAGAAGGCACATCCTTGGTTATAAACTACTTAAAACCCAACTTATTATTGTGTACTTCTGGTTTTTCTACTATTTAGCTTTGCTCATAAATAAAAAAGTAGGAAAAACCCCTTGCAGGAAAATGAAGTTGCAGTTATTACATTGATTGTTGCAAAGCTGTGCCTTTATTGTGGTGCTCGTGTCCTTACAAAATGAGAGGGAAACAAAGCCATTGTCAAGAAGCCTACAAAATTTGCGTCTGGGTCATTTTGTGCCAAATCATCCCAATAATATTTTTCAGTCTCATGTTCTTAGATTTTTATGAAACTTGTCATAGTTAAAAATCCTATATAGTTATTGAGGAAATTCATTTTTTAATTTTTAAACTCATAGATAAAAATATATTTAAATGTATATTAAGTCTAATATTTATAAATAAATATATTTAAAGTGTGAATTTTCAAAATTTTATCAAAAAAAGGCACGCTAGTGATACTTTAACTAGCTGTACTTCGGACATTGTGTTACATCACTTCCGAGTCACTCAGGGCCTCTGAACGCAACCAGAACCTCATTCTGGTCATGTCCAGAGCATTTCTGAGGCACGTGGAAGCTGCATGTGGCCTCCAAGGGCTTCAGCAATCCCTCCCCAACGTGTTTAAACAACAGTTTAAAAGTGTTGGAACAACACTTGGAAGTGTTGCTTAAACACCTCTGGAGGGTTTTTTTTTAAAAGTTTTTTTCTCTCTTAGTCAATTGCATTTGTTTTATTTTGTCTTCATGGATTTAGTTTGAGGTCTTGTCTGTGTGAATACTATAATATGTGGTTGAAATTTCATGCAGTGCATTAGGGGTGAGACTGGCAGCCAGTGGGCTGACTCAGTGACAGGAAAATTGTAGACACTGAGTGCTATGATGCTTCCCTCAGACCAGTATACCACTAAAATTGCATTCTTTTAAGTGGGAAAGCACTGCACATTATTCACTTCCATTTTGGGAGAAAGTAGTTGTAGGATGTCCCTGTAATCCCTTTAGTAGACTTTGCAGAGAGAAGAACTAGGTTTTGCCTCATGATATATTTAAAAAGGCTTAAATGTTTGATTGGGGATAGTTAATAACCATAATAGGAGAAAAGTCTAATGTACCGCTGAAGGCCAATCAAGTTTTCAAATGATGTCAGAAGTGGGAGAGGGAAGATGAAGGTTATTAATAATCTTCCAGATAACTTTTTTAGAATTATGTGACAAAGTATAGTTTTTACCAGCAAAGCAGTATAGAGAGACTTCCCTAGAAAGTGAATTCTGGTTGAATACCCACGTTGCATCTAAATAAAGCTATGGAATGCGAATCGTATTACACTAAAGTTAATTAGAGGTTCTTTACTTATCTGGGGCTAGATAGGAGTGTGTTCTGTCTCTCACAATCTTTTTTTATTAAGAGGGATTTGGTTACACCAGAGACAGCAGTATCAGCTAACAAATGCAAGTAGCATTACTTGACTTGTTAAAGGATAGTATCTTTCTTAAGATGAGTATGAAGCTTATTACAGTAGTATTTCTGTATTTCAAAGGTGGGGAGTAGGGGGCCATTGAAGATGGGAAGTAAGGAGAAGAGCAGCCATCTTGAGGACAACACTGCATTTCACTTTATATTCTTTAAGATGTGTTTCCTAGTATGCGTAGGACTGCAGTAACAGCATTTGTGCTGATAGAATATAATCAGTTAATGGTATTATATGATACAGTTTGATCTATGACTATAGAAAGAGAAAAGCCGACCTTCTAAAACCGTGGGTGGAAGTCAAATTTCTCTGATGGCAGTATTTTAGGAGTTTAGATTTAAAATAAAATGGACTATCATGCAGGGGCGAATCTGTTTGAAAGGGCGCCCATGGTGCCCAATGAAAATGCGCCCCTAGGGGCACGCAATGTCATGATGTCACATCGTGACGTCATGACATAGCACCCCGCTCCTTCTAAGAGGCGCGTTCTGTTCGCTGCTGCCGGCCCTTTAAGGCCAGCGGCAGCGAACAGAACTTGGCGGGGGCGCCGTGTTCTGTTCGCTGCCGTTGGCCTTAAAGGGCTGGCGGCAGCGAACAGAACGTGGCGCCCCATCCGCGTTCTATTTGCTTGTGCCGGCTCTTTAAGGCCGGCAGGAGCAAACAGAACGCTGCGGCGCCCGGCGCCCCGCCCCCTTTGAGAAGCGGGAGGGGGCGCCGGGTGGCAGCGCGTTCTCCTCGCTCCGGCTGGCTCTTTAAGGCCAGCCGGAGCGAGGAGAATGCGGCGCAGGGAGCGGGCGGGCCGTGGGCGCCATTTTGGGGGGGCGGGCGCCATGTGAACGGCGCCCCCTGCAAGATGGCGCCCATGGCTCGTGCCACCCCCTGCCATACCCTAGTTACGCCCCTGCTATCATGGATTCCAGTTATAAAGGCAAGCTTGTCTGTGTGTATCTGAAGGAAGAACAGAAGAAGGAAGAACAGAATTGGGCCATCAGTGAGGGAAGAAAATATCTAGAGAAGGAAATACTTTAAAAAGTTAACTTATATCCCATCCTGAATTTTTACATCTTATCCTGGTTAATAAGCTTGTGTTCTTTTTTTAAATTTGGAATCAAGTTATTTATATACCAGAAGCCTCTTGGTGCTAGTGATGGTGGAAACAGAAGAGCACATTTAAACCACTTATGTTTTTTTACTATCTTGGGTCACAATATGCTTTCTTCCTAAAATATTCTTTAATTGCTTCCAGTAATGGCTCACTCCACTCCACAGCTAAAGCAGATAATGAGACATTCCTGGGCTGCCAAGAATGCAGTGGCATAAGCAAATCAGTGGACATCCTAGCAGACGGTGTCCTTTGATCCTCTCCTTCAGTGCAGATGCAACATGGTATAAAGTTCTCTTCAATAAAAGGATTGCAATTATTGTACAATTCCTATTATGCCCTTCCTCCTAAACATTGGAGAGTAGGCTTTATAATAGCCCTATAAAAAGGTAGGCTGAGAGAGAATGACTTGTCCAAGACCTAGATGGTCTTACTAGATGTCATTGCTAAGCAGAGTTTGGAACCTGGGATATTTGCATTATGCCTCAGAATTCTAGCCGTAATGCCATATTGGATTTTCCACATGGGTTGTGAGTTGAGTGGACAAATAAACTAATCAATACTTGTATGAAATGGTTGTATTGCAGGAGAATTGTTAGCAATGTTATAGCTAATGACCAAGGAGTGAGGGTCTGATAAAATCTATTCCCTGTAAAGCTTTGCTGACCAACCATTTAAGTTAGACAATTGAATACAGTGTTTAAAGCTTTTAAAATCTGCCAAACATACAAGGGTGGAATAACTTGATGTATAGATAAAAGAGAAATATTTCAAAACAGATATAATTGAAGATTATTAATTAATATTATATAAGTAATATTAATTCAATATAGCCATCCAAACACTAGGAAACAACTGATAAACCCTTGAGGTTTATCTGTTTGTCTTAATTCTGCAGGTAATTAGACTAACTACTAGGTTTGTAGAATGAGAGGTGATCAGTAGTTGTAGAATTGATCCTTTGCTTAAGTTACCCCTATGTATAATGCTTGTTGACAACTTAGAATTCTAGGGAATTTACCTCCCTAACTTGCTTCATCCCCAGATTTAAGATGAGTACATTTTCCATCACTATTTTTACCACATGTCCCTTCTCATTATTTCTTGTCAGCTATTTCTTCTCATTGATATTATCTAATTTGTAGTCTGGTTTGGGCTGGTTATGGCTCTTCCATGCAACATATACTCTTCAAATCACAAGCCTGATTAGCTTGACCAGATTAGGGGGCATGTCAAGAAAATGAACACCACTTTTATAGTCCCAAATATATTATGCTATAATTCACACACATACTGCATGTGATGTACACTGCCATTGTCCCACTTCCCACGTGAGAGTGTGGAGGCTAGTTGGATTGCCACTGGTACACTTCCTAAATTGGGTTTAATCATGATATTGATGAGGACCATTGGTGGTGTGAAACAGTTTGGGAACCTCTGATTTAATACATTGAGCTCTCAAGAGAATGGATTAATGGATACTTGATATTTTAATACTTGAATAGGGATATACAAAAGCACACGAGCACAATGTGTTAAATTAGTGGTTCCCAAACTGTGGGTTGGGACCTACCAGTGGGTCGCAAGCCAATTTCAGGTGGGCCACAAAGCACCTAGAGTAGTCATATTGAAAATATGGGATGCTGGAAAGGGGGAGAGCTGTGTGGTGGTTCTGCTTGTGGCAAGGTTGTAAATAAGCTTTCTTTCTGATTCAGTTCACTATTGGAAAATGGCTGAGAAATAACCTAACTTACTGCTACATTCTCAGTTAAGCAGCAGGCTCTGGCTTCACAATGATGGCACCTTCATCACATCTGGTGGGTTCCAGAAAGACTGTCATTCTGAAAAGTGGGTCCCTGTGCTAAAAAGTTTGCAAACCATTGTGTTAAATGCTTCTTTCCTGAGTGACCAACAAGTGCAAATGAACAAGAAAATTTTTATAATCCAAGCATGCAGTACCTCAGAAATTGCAAGGGTTGACCAGGAGCCTAGAAGTCTTCTTTTGGGTTCCTTATATTGAGGCAACAGTAATGTCAATAATCTTGGGTTTGAAGGTCAATTGTTTTAAAAGGGCGGTCCAACCAAAAGGGTGGTTTTGTTTCTTCTGCTCTGTTTCCTCGCCCCTACCTCATTGTGTTGCTTTGGCAGGCAGGTCAACCCAATGTAACTAAAATTCCTTTTCATCTGGGTTCAGTTTGCCAGAAGTTGTATGTAATAATCAGGAAACAATGTTGGGTGGCTGTATTTTGTTGCTCTTCGAGTTTCCTTATCAGGAATTCTTGTACCAATGCGTCCAACTGCTTCTTAAAATTTGTGGGAGGATGAGAGCTTAAGCATTTTCAAATAGCAACTAGATATTTTTTCTTGTCACACTTAGTATATTGTGTACATGTTAAAAACGATACATACCAAATTTTCCTGAATGGGATATAATTAATATCAAATCCTGTTTTGAAAGAGATATCACAACACCTGCAGATCCCTGTAACTAATGCTATCGAAATAATGTTCGTTACTTTCGTTTTAAATCAACCTCATGCTTTTGCATCAGTATTCAAGATTAGGCTTTCTGGGCCTGAATTTTGAATTTGGATCAATGTGTATGTTTTGTGTATATGTCTTGAAAACGATGATGTTATTGGAAATAAGCATGTGACATGAATTGAGTTGCTTTGCGGAGCCAACTTGAGAGCATGCCTACAGCAAAATCATGAAAGAGCTCAGCTAGCTTTCTTGTGTTTGTGTCATAATATATTGCATCTGGTGTTGGTGGTTGTCATTGTCATTAAAAAGGGTGTTGGGCCAATTTGTGGCTTCTAGGTCTGCCAGTGCTGGCTAAATGGACTGTTCATGTTTAGAGCCAGTATGCCACTGAATACCAGTTGTGGAGGCTTTCTGGAGGCATCTGCTTTGCTGCTGTGGATAACCCAATGCCCAGCTTGGTAGATTCAGGCAGGCTCTTCTTGCATTCTACTGCACAAAATGATATAGTGCAACTTTCATCATATTAGCACAGCAAACAGTTCCTTCAAACATTGCCCTGCTGAATCTGTAAACTTAAGTGCCTAGTGCTTGCCAGCTTGTGCTTTTGCACACAATGAACAAAATACTGGAATGCAAGAATAGACCTATTACTAAAGAATTGGGGAGAGTTTGGCCTCATGCTTGTCTCCACAAGAAAAAGGGAGAAAATTGCTTTTTGTTTATAATGAATGTTGAAAACTCAGGGAAGGGTTTAGAATACCTCTGGAGAGGATCCCCTGTGGCTATATTTCTGTACAGCTGGTTTGTCTAGTCTACCTATTGCTCTAATTTTTCTAGTCTTAAATCGACCAATGTTCGACCTCAGGTGTTATGATACATGGTAATCCAGCCACTTCCTCACTCCTTCCTCAAACAATCCTATAAATAAAACAGGAAGTGCAGAATGCACAGAACTCTCCTAACATGGCCCACACTTCCTGTTTAATTACAATAATTGTGTGAAGAAAGAAGTAGATTTTATTTTATTTATTTTTATTTTGAAGAATTTATACCCCGCCTTTCCCATGCAGAAGCAAATGCCCAAGGCGGCTTACATGGGCAGGCTAGTCTAAACCACCATTTTAAAATGGGTTTTTTACAAATAGTCTTCTGCGGTGAATAGATTCACCGACTCCTCAGTCCCAGATGTAGCCTTCACAGTGTGGTTCTCTCCTCTGGTTATGTGACATCGAGCTTCAGCAGGTGATCGTAAGTCCAGCCTGGACAGATCCTCAAGGTTGGACTCTGTTCTTTTGCTGGCTGGCCTTCTCACAACATTCCTGTATTGGCTAATCAGCTCCACAGTGACCCTGTTGTGCCACAACAGGTACTGCAGCTTGTCACATGCTGACATTCTGTCTCCCATCCAAAAATAGACCACGTATTCTCCTGCTTAGCTTCAGGCAGTACCGGCGGCTCTGTCTTCCACCCACTAACATTGATTGGGGCAACTTCATCCATGGTGGGCTGGGATAAGGTAGCAGTACATTCAGTATCACTCAGGTTGAGCAGTGTTGTTCATATCATTGATGGGCTGGTCCTATACCCCTGCCATGTGCTACCTGTTTTTCCTGCTGGTGTCTTAGCAATATAGAGCTTTCATGGCACAATTGGATATCACAGGTGCATTTGTATTTCTATGCTGGTATAAATAGGCTAAATCTGTGTAACTGTTGTATTGTGATGGTATAACAGAATGTAGTAGTAATGGTATTCCACCCAGAAGGCATAATCCATGGATAAGATACTCCTAAGCTTTCTAGGACTGTATTATCATCAGTATGTAATCACCCCCAATACCAGCAATTTCTCTGGACTATTTGCCAGTGTTGCTTTCATAAGTAGCTGTTTATCTTGTTTGTCTTTTCCCTCTTCTGTCATACTTTAGTAATATTGATTCCAGAGTTGAAGGAATTCTTTCTTCAGTGCTGTGTAGCAGTATTTTATTATTACACAGAACCAGCATGGTTTGTTTTTCTACGTAATGGAATATTTAATTGGAGACTCAAATAACAAAACAAGAGTCCCATGGAGTTTGGGTTTTTATGATGTTGAAAATATCAGTGTATCTCTGCCAAAATATGACTCCGTTTGATGTAGGTCCGTAGTATGTTCAGGAAGAACCACATTTTTTCAGCACCTGTTTGATATGCTTGTGTATCTGTATAGCTGCTTGCTAAGACAAAGCCAGCTTGGATAATCCTTTTTGTTACTCAGAGAAACATGAATAAAGCATCACATTAAAGCACAAAGTGCATTGATTTGGAGGAATACAGTAGTTCTTGTCAATTTATACTTAGAGGTGATTGTTTCTGGTGAGTAAGATAGGATTACAGTGTCGTTGAACGCAATGAGCAGTGGGTAAAGCAGTTCTTATTTCTGAGTAAAATAATATTGTTTTCAAACACTTCAATTTATACCTTTTCCTACAAATCAGATAAATTTGTCAAAAGAACAACACATGAGAAAAATGCAGCTGTGGCCTTTTCTGTAACTATTTAGTTATGAATGTGGGTGTGGAAATGTTATGGAATTTTTAAGAGTGTCTCTGCTGTTCAAAGCATATTTTTAAAATGTCTCCATTCAGGATGCTGTGGTATTAGGCAATGTATTGATTGTTGCAGTGCTGATAAGTTGGCTGTGTGATGAGAGTGGTATGTGAACAGTGTGTGTGTGAGGATGTGTGTCTTTGTATACCAATACCTTGCACTTTCCATCTGGTTAGGAACCAGAGCATGGATGAAAGTAAAAAAAAGGTGAATGTCAAAGCATAGACTTATTTAGCCTGCAAATTTATTTTGCCAGTGAAAAACGTAAACACTGTATAGTGCTTGTGAATGAATGCAAAACAGAAATAAAAGAAACTAGGAACATGGATGTATGTCATGGAAGTTTGGATGAAATCAGATAAAAGAGGAAAGCACCTGGGTGAAATGTGAAATATTGTTATAATTGAAAACAGCTGATAGAACAAAGCAGTTAAGTGGATGAAAGTCAAGGTATTGTACAGATATTACGTGTGTGAACAGAGTCTATGAGTGTGTGATGGGCTGATGGAGCCTGTTAAGGTGTGTTTTTTGTTTGAATGAACATTCTTCTCCCATGACAAATTTATATGGGTCATGTGCATGTGTGTATTTAGTATGATTTCATTGCTAAACAAGCCCAGAGAGATTGGATTACAATTAGATCTTAGGCTTGTTCAACTTTCCTGTAATTATACCTAGATAAGCAAGACAACCACAATGACCACAACCACAATGATAACCTGATAGCCTGATAACCACAATGGTGCGGTCACTGAGCTTGAACCTGACATCTTGGAGTGTGGGCTTTAGAAAGCATCACTAACAACAAAGCTAGTGGAGGTGACAGCATTCCAGATGAGTTACTCAAAATCTTAAAAGAAGATGCTGTCAAAGTGCTGCACTCCATATGCCAGCAAATTTGGAAAACTCAGCAGTGGCCACAAGACTGGAAAAGATCAGTTTACATTCCAGTCCCAAAGAAGGGCAATGCCAAAGATTGCTCGAATTACCGCACCATTGCACTCATTTCACATGCTAGCAAGGTGATGCTCAAAATCCTACAAGCTAGGCTTCAGCAATATGTGAATCGAGAACTGCTAGATGTACAAGCTGGTTTCCGAAGAGGCAGAGGAACTAGAGATCAAATTGCCAACATTCGCTGGATCGTGGAGAAAGCAAGAGAGTTCCAGAAAAACATCGACTTCTGCTTCTTTGACTATGCCAAAGCCTTTGATTGTGTGGATCACAACAAACTGTGGCAAGTTCTTGAAGAGATGGGAGTACCAGACCACCTTATCTGTCTTCTGAGAAACCTGTATGCGGGTCAGGAAGCAACAGTTAGAACTGGGCATGGAACAACCGATTGGTTTCAAATTGGGAAAGGAGTACGACAAGGCTGTATACTGTCACCCTGCTTGTTTAACTTATATGCAGAATACATCATGAGAAAGTCGGGGCTTGATGATTCACAAGTTGGAATCAAGATTGCTGGGAGAAATATTAACAATCTCAGATATGCAGACGATACCACACTAATGGCAGAAAGTGAGGAAGGCCTAAAGAACCTTCTGATGAGGGTGAAAGAGGAAAGTGCACAAATTGGCTTGAAGCTCAACATTAAAAAAACTAAGATCATGGCCACCACTCCCATCACTTCCTGGCAAATAGAAGGGGAAGAAATGGAAGCAGTGACAGACTTTATTTTCCTGGGCTCCAAGATCACCGCAGATGGTGACTGCAGCCATGAATTTAAAAGACATTTACTTCTTGGGAGGAAAGCTATGGCAAACCTAGACAACTTAATAAAAAGCCGAGACATCACCCTGCCAAGAAAGGCTCGCTTAGTCAAAACTATGGTTTTCCCAGTAGCAATGTACGGCTGTGAGAGTTGGACCATAAGAAAGGCAGAGCGCCGAAGAATAGATGCTTTTGAATTTTGGTGTTGGAGAAGACTCTTGAGAGTCCCCTGGACAGCAAGGAGACCCAATCGGGCAATCCTCCAGGAAGTCAAGCCTGATTGCTCCCTGGAAGGAAAAATCCTGAAGCTGAAGCTCCAATACTTTGGCCACCTCATGAGAAGAGAGGACTCTTTAGAAAAGACCCTCATGCTGGGAAAGATTGAAGGCAAAAGGAGGAGGGAGCGGCAGAGGATGAGATGGTTAGATAGTGTCACTGAAGCAATGAACCTGAAATTGGGCAAACTCCGGAAACTAGTGGAGGACAGGGAGGCCTGGCGTGCTGTGGTCCATGGGGTTGCGAAGAGTCGGACACAACTTAGTGACTGAACAACAACAAAGCAAGACAAATACATAGTTTGGAATGTCTATATCCAATTTGAATGCCATTCTGCCACAATCGGTTGTTGAAATCCTGACATGCTTGGGTTCAGCCCTCCAACTAAAGGTTCTGTTTTGGGTTTATCCCCCCTACATAATCTTGCTGCATGTGGTCTTTCATTAACATGTGAATTATTTGTAATCAGCTAGAACAGCCATTTTCAACCACTGTGCCACAGCACATTGGGGTGTTGCAAATGGTCCCCAGGTATGCTGCGGGAATTTGGGAAAGAGTCATTTATTAGTAGGGCCATTGGGGGATGTGAGCCCTGCCCTTGTCAATTGTCAAAAAGCTGATGGTGTGCCTTGACCATTTTTGTACCCTGCCAGTATGCCATGAGATGAAAAAGGTTGAAAATCATTGGGCAAGAATGATAGGGGCCATCTTCAATATCTTGAGCGTATACCAGCCGTTTAACAGTCTACATTGGGTTTATTGGGTGAATTGGCTCAGCTGAAATCTGTGACTTAACAGAAGCTTGATTAGAATGCAGAGGCATGCTCTGAACGGTTGCTACCTTTTTCACATAGCAAAGAGTGAAATACTATTGCATTATAGGACAGTATCTATTACAGGTGTAACCTATCTGCCTGCTAATGTGGAGCATATTTTGCACAGTCAATAAATTTAAATCAGCTTCTCTAATAACAGTACTGTGGTATATTATGGACCTTTCAAACAACTTCCTACAACACAGGTATTTCAAGATGGAACAAGAGAGAATATGGCCAGGACTGTGTGTGTAAGGCATATATAAGAAAATAATGGCAGGATCAGTGTCATTTTGAAAGGGGCCTCAGACTTTGTCCCAAGGGGGAAAGATGGGTGGGCATCATTGGGGTTGTCCATCTCTATGCATCAGGGTTGTTTTGTGGTTCTCAGTCTCCTCCTGCAAAGCCGAGGAAGCTCAAAAGATTTGTGTGCTTGCTCAGGGATTATTTTTTTACACATAGATCTGTCACAGAAGCTCTGGTCCTGGTCTCTTGCTACTTTCAATCTTTGTGAGCCTGTGGTAATGGGGCTGGCGTCCCTGTGCCCAGTCTGGGTAGGCTGTTCCTAGGTCAATTCCCATGTGAGAGGGGAGCTGCCAAAACCTTTGCCACTCACCTCGCTTTCTGGCCTCCCAGTAGGCTTATTTATTCGAAGATTTTATACCCCACCTTTCCCATGCCAAAGCAAGTGCCCAAGGTGGCTTACAGAGCTACATAATAAAAGTGCAATATAACAAACAATAAGTAAAATCAAGAACAAAAGCATTAGAACCTTTACATTTAACACACCCAGAACATTCAAAAACAGGGCAAAACCCAAAACCTCATCAGGCCATGTGGGGACGACGGCAATTATCCAGGGGAGCAGTCAAGGTACTATTGCAGAGGCACAGAGGGCAAGCATCCAACCATCTGTCAAAAGCTAGACGAAATAGGTATGTTTTGAGCCCTCTCTCAAAAGTCATGAGGAAGTGTGTAATTCTTAGGGAAGGGAGTCACTTCATTTCGAACAGCTGAGTCTGCTGGTTGACTTCCCTGGGCCCTTCTCCAGGCCCTCTTTGTGGTTGAAGCCTATCCTTGAGTGTCCTCTCAAGATCTCAGTATAGGGTGCAGCCCATGGTGATAGTCAGGCCAAAGACTCATCCAATCCAGTATCCTGTTTTTTTTCAGTGCCCACCAGTTGAATCTGGGAAGCTCACAAACAGGAGAGAAAGGCATACCTCCCCTTTATAGTCATTCAAGCTATTGCTCACCTGATCTTGTGGCAGTATTATCTTGCTGCTTCTTGCTTACTTGTATATAGTATAGAATGAAACAATTTTACTCTCTTAGGTTTTGCCATGTGGCTTTGTCACATTTTTCCTATCAAAAAGTTATTTTGACAACCTGTATCTTGAGAGCAGAATAATTTTGTACAGAATATATAATTATAGTACAGTATGTTTCCCATTAGGAATAAGTGGCAGGAGAACACTCTAATGGAGAAATGTAAGGTTGATTTGTTGCTGTTGTATGAATCTTAGAGGAACATTAGAGGAATCTTAGAGGAACATTAGGGGGGTCATCATGAGATCCTGCATGTCAACGTTTACCACTACAGCACTGCTAAGATTTTCCTTTGAAGACCCTGCTCCAAGTATCCAGTCCATTGGAAACACAATGAAAAATGGCTGCACAGGGTAGGGCCTTTTCAATGATTGCACTGATCTTGGAACTCCCTCCCTAGAGATATATGCCTTCTTCCTATCTGCTGTCTTTTAGGTGGCTTGCTAAGGAATGTTGTTCTTAGAGTTGTACAATGTTTGTGGTTCAGTTTTCTGGGGTTTTTTTGGGTGTGTGCGTGCTGTTAATAACTTTTTGATGTTTTGATAAATTTCTGCTGCTTTTTATTTAACTCTGTTTTGATTCTGTTGTGATTTTTATTTTTTATTTTTGATATTTGCATTTTAATGATGGCCACTTTGTGGACTTCTTGAAATAAAGGAAATGTTGAGGTTCAGTTCTCATGCTTTAACTGGAAGACAGTGTGAAGGAATTTGTGGGATACACAGTATTTATAACTTTCCCTTCTATGTTCCTCCAAGGCAAACAAATGCAAGTTTGCAATTCTGCCACATTCAGTTACATTCCTATCTTAATTGAAAACCCACAGGCTAGTTCTTTCTTCTGTTGATAAATTCCTTTGTGTAAAATTTTCTTTTTCTTCAGTTAAAGGAAAGAACAATTTAAGAGTTTAAAGAACTAGTTGACCTTTGTGACTGGCTGTAAGGAGTGATAGCAAAGTTTAATTTAACCTTTAAAAAGTTCCCTGTAACCTTTTTTCCCCAAGAAATATTAGTCTACCGTATCCTTTTTTAATGATGGGGAAACATTCTGTTTAGTAAAATGTGGAAGAGTTTCAGAGAGAAATGAAGTAGCATTTTTCCAATGTTTGTTTTCTATATAAAGTGATCCCAAGTTTCAGAGTGACTTGTCAAGTATGAAAATATCCTAATTTAACATAAAGGTAATGGCTCAAGTCAGATGTATTGCTTTCTGCATCACAGAACCATGGTTTGGCAGGCAGAAGTGCATTGTGTCCTTGCATTGTTTCTTCAGGGCAGTGATTTGCTCCTCTGTTCCGTTTTTTTTTTTGGGTGTGTGTATGATATTTGAATTAGGCAAACTGTTTAATGCTAATTAAGATTTTCCTCTTAGTGATGACTTGCAAATCTATTTCAGATAATGTCATGGAGGTGATTCCAAGCTAACACTAATTTGGACATCATAGTCATCTGTGGTTCGGCTAAATAAACCCAAGGAAGGGTCTCCCTCTGTGACTGGAGAAAATTAAGTCCATAATCATTAGTTTTGATGTAATCAATTAGAATTCAGTCCCCTACTTGAGTACAGGCTAGTTTCAGAGGATGTACATAAAGTGAAACTGGAGTTGAAACATCCAGTTCTTGCTGGCCCAGTGCTGTTGTGCGTGTGTGAAAGCACCACTGAAAGATGTACTGTGTCTGCACAAAACACAGCCAACAGCCACCGGTAACTTGAGGAACCAGTGTAATTCCAAAGACTTGCTTGTGGACAAAAGTATGAATCTTGAGTGTCTATTGGTCCAAAGCAATTACAACCGAGAAAGTTGCTGTCATACAAATGTTTTTTGTCTTAATTTTTAGTTGCATTAATATTTAAATTGTGTGGACCATTTAATATGTGAATCATATTGTCTCTGGTTGCTTTTTAAAGAGAATAGATAGCGGGTGGGGGTGGGTGGGTGGGTTTTGGCCATAGTCAGCCTTAACTGTCCTGCCCCTCCATTTCTATTTGGTAGTGGTAAAAGTTGGCCATATTTTGTTGCTCCGTTTTTTGGAGTCTCTTCCAATCAGCGCCCACAGTATTCTCATACAGTATTCATGCTCCCTCATCCTTCAGTGTCTCGGAGTACTTGAAGGGCCATGTTCTACTACATATGCCAGCTATGTGCATTCATCAGTTACTTACTCTGCCGTCCTTGTCTTAAAGGTAAGAGAGGTGGAGAGAGCAGACCTGCTTTTAATTTTTTGGTTGGTGAAGAACTGGCTCTTTAGGTCATCCTTTTGAGCTGTGGCAGCGATAGCTGTTTTTGGGTATGCAAATGGTCTGCTTTACTCTTTTATTGATGTTTTATTTACTCATGTCTGTTGTTTTTATTTATGTATTCAATTTTTTAAGTGACCTTCAGTGTTCTTGTGGGTTGAAAGAGTAGGATAGGCGTATTGAAAATAAGTGAATGCTCTGACTAAGGAAATGTCAACAAGTAAGTCTGAGGTATTTTTTAACTTTATTTTGTTCCTTTCTAGATGAGCACAATGATGTACAAAAGAAAACCTTCACAAAATGGATAAATGCTCGCTTTTCTAAGGTAAGAATGGCTTAAATTGAATATATACTTTTGGATAGAATCTGCAATCAGATGCTCTTCTAAAACCGTGGTTCTCAACCTTTTTAGAAACCCTAGACCAGTGGTGGGATTCAAATAAATTAACAACCGGTTCTATGATGTCATAGCCGGAGCAAAAAAAACCCCGAAGCCAGCCGAGGTAAGCGAGTGGGCAGGGCCTAGCCATTTAACAACCGGTTCTAAAGAACCTGGGCAAACCTCCTGAATCCCACCACTGCCCTAGACCCAGGGTTATATGTGAACTACTTAACAAAATGACTACCAAAGATTTTCTGTGATGTATGAAGTAGTAAAAATTGGATTTTTACGAACAGAAGATAAAATGTTAAAGAAATAAAAGTAATACAATATTTATTTATGTAATATTTATTTGGGTAATGGCACAAAAAGGGTTGATGACCACTGGCTTAGACTTTTGCTAGTGCTTGGGGAGGGGGGAAATGTCTGCGCAGGTGTTAAGATGCTATTCTAGAAATCAGTACTGCCATTAGAGCACACTGCTGGTTCAGGTCTGGCTTGCCTTACTGGAGGTATGACAAGCAGAGGCAGGGGTGGCCTGGCTCTCTTTGGGAGAGCCACATAACTTCAGAAACCTTCTGAAAGAAGCCCACTAGAACACAAAAACCTATTTCATTCAGCCTCTTGAAATACCTGCTGTCTGCTAACACCCTGCTAACAAGAGGAATCCCCCATACTGGAGGAATCAGATGCATTGTCCCAACATCTCCAGTCCTCCGATGTGTTCAAACACATGGTGCTTCAACCCACATTGTTGCCCTATAGTCCAGATGGCTAAGACAACACATGTGTGCCCAGAGTACGGTAGACATAACACAAAAGAGATAACACAATATATAACACAAAAGAGATCTGGATGGGCTTCTACTCACAGCAATATCCCTGAAGCTCCTGTCACAATGCCAAAAGATTTGGACCATCCAGCCCAAAAATTGCCTCCTGGGAATTCCACCTCACACTCCCTCTTTCATGCCCAGCCAAACGCCGACTCCTGTAATGTGGGAGGCAGACTCGGTGCTGCTGTTGAAGAAGTGAGCCCAGCAAGGGTGGCATGTTCGTTAGCATGCACCGAACGAAACTTCCCTAGGCTTCCCTGACAGCAAGAGTGGGTCCTTGCAGGCGTAGGAGAGCAGAATCCTTGCCATCTCCTCTCCCCTTCACCTCCCTTTGCTTTCCCATTTCCTGGGCATGGAGCCGGAGGACCAAACCCAGCCTTAGCAGATTCCATGAGGCAGAAGTGAAAAGAGGCGGGGAGGACAAAACGCTGGCCGAGATGACATGGAGGCTGAATGTCCATTAAATTTGCCCCTGCAATTGTGGAGAGCAACCGAGCCAAGCGCTTGCCAGGAGTTTCTGCTAGTATGTGCCCAGTCAAAAAGTTGCCTGTCAGGAATTCCCGCCAGAACACCTTGCCAAGTGCTGATTCTTGCAACATGGGGAGGCGGTGCAGACTCAGCGCTGCTGCTGGTAAGGCAAGGACTCGGCAAGCTTGCCTCCCTCAGGCATGCTAGTGCTGCCTGCTTGCTTGCTGGCAGCCCCACTGCCTCTCAACTGATTGGCAGCAACAGCAGCTACAGCCTCAACCTTTTCTCTCCCCAGCCAGCCAGCAAGCAACCCAAAACCGACCTGCGAGCGACACGTTACCAACCCTGGTTCTAGTGGCTGCTGCCTGATTTATAAATGCCAAGGGGTATGGCTGTATTGGTGATTGGGCAGCAGTGCTTCCCATAGCAGCCTGTTTAATCATTGAAGCATATAGCCTAATTTGCCCTGTCAGTTTTGAGAACCACCAAAAATTGGGTCATGACCCACTGGTGGGTCTTGGACCCACAGTTTGAGAACTACTGATCTAAAACATGGGTGTGCGAACGAGTAGCTATGATCATCTAACATTAGAGTCTGCTTCTTTTTAGGGATATACCATGTTGCATGATTTGTTGGGCAAGCAATGAACTACACAACCAAATGCCTTCTTACAAACCAGGATCTCAAACTGTGGATTTGCCACCAGTTAGAAATTGTGTGAAGGAATTGGAAATGGGAAAGAGGCTTGTTGCTGTCCCCCCCCCCAATATTCCAAATCAGTGTTTCTGTGGGTTGGAACACACTTGGGGGGTCATGACTTGATGTTGCAAAAAGTTGGGAGCAGCCATCTTGGAAGCTGCTGATGTACTCTTGCAATATTCCTTTTGTGAGTGTTCAGTTTTAACAGTTTGAGTGTTAACTCAATTTTCAAGTGAGGGTTTTTTAATTTTGTTTTTAACTCAGTGCTTTTACATAATATTTTGTCCTAATCCTGCCTTGTTAGAAATGTTTCATGATTGTGCAATTGCCAGTTTACATTTCAGGAGTGTCACTTTATTATGTCACAATGATGCCACTTCCTGTTTGATGTCACTTCTGGCCATTACATTACTTTCAGGTTAATAACACCCGACACAAGTGCCATTCTAAGATGTGGGTGCCAATCTAAAACGTTTGAGAATTACCGTTCTAAATCAAAGGCTGGAAGATTGTTTGAAAGTGGCCATAGATCCGTATAAGATCACAATCGAGAAGTAATGTTTTTCTTTTCTGAAGAGTGATTTGTGTGAACTGCTATAAAGTTTAAACAGAATTATATGTGAAACTTTAGTGATGGAGGACCACTATAGAGACATTACGCCGAACGCAGTTCACTTTGGTAAAAACATTCATTGAACTTCCACTATGATCAAGTTGGATTGCCAATTCCTGTGTCTCTTATAAGCTGGTATATAAATACTCTTAGTGGTGGTAATAGTGATAATCACAGCTGCAGAAACACATTGGCACCCTAGTATTGCAAACACAATTCGTTTAGCATTGTTGAGCTTCCTCTTTACATGTGTCTCGGGTCAAATGTGAGATATCCCACTTAAACAGAACGAACAATGCAATATGCAAGAACTATACTGTAAAATCCAGAGCTTTAAAAATGCAGCAGGGCCAGGTTTCTGCACAATAGCAGTGCATTTTGTTAGGGTAGTGAGTTGGTCATCTGGGCCAGAAGTTTACTTTAAATCTTTTAATTTAGCTTCTAAGCCTCTATAGAAATCAGGCCTCCTAAAATTAGGCTGTAGTAGAGGAAGTTTACTAAATGAGCCATACAATGCAATTGGAATTGTTGCAGCTCAGATGCAATAATATGGCTAACCTACTTGCACTGATGCAAGTAATATTTTAGTTGACGTAATACAAGATTGAATGGCTTCATACACATGATAAAATGGCTAGACAGAGGATTATGCATAGGGACAGCTCTTCATAATGTTTTTCCAGACATAAGGAAATAGGATTTTAGATGAGAAACTATCTTTAGTTAAATACCATTCTAGTGGCATAGAATTTAATACCCCAAAGTTAGTACTGGGATCATTAGGACTCGGATGATAGATAAATCTCCAGAAGTGAGACAAAGGGTGGATTTATGCTGCTTTTGTTAAGAGCGATGAAGCTATGACTGTGAAAGCATGAGGATTTTGTTAAAGCATTATGGAAGCATTATAACTGGATGTTATAATCACTTTTGAATGTTAACTGAGCATTCATTGCACACCTTTTTGAATGTATACATTAAAATAAAATGGGTTTATGTAAGTATTTTTATGTAAAACAAAGTTCGGGGAAATTGAGATCATTATTTATAGCAGCTTTTTTAAACAGCAGTATCACTTCACATGTGGCTTGCACTTCAATTAAAACAATTGCGCATGGATCTCAAAAGGTTTTGTGCTCTTTGATACTGTCACCTCTTCATTTTTGCAGTAATGCAGAGAATTGCTTTGGCATTTTAATTCCACTGCGGTTTCACATAAAACTTTCCATAAAAAGGAAATTTAATTTTAAAATAGTTTTTACTGTCAGAGTTGGGTACTTTGCACCATTAAGATTCAGCTACACAATATGTCACTGTTAAACTGGCAGCAACAAACCTCAGAAGTTAACATTAATTTAGTGCAGAAGGCAAAGTCGGTTAGTTCTGAAGGCGGAATGGTCACAGACCATAATTTGATCTTCACAGTACCATAGCTGTACAGGGGGCCTGCATTTTCCATGGGCCCACGGCCACAATTGTAGCATCTGTGGAAGCCAGATTGGCCCCACCCCAAACCGTCTGAGCCTGATTAGAGCTGAGGCCTGGAGGTATTCTGAAGCTCGCAGAAGCAATACATAGCCACCTGCAGCCTCTGCGGGCTTCAGAATGCCTCTAGACTTGACCAGAGCTCAGCAGGGGCCTAGAAAACAGCGGATTTGAATATCTGCGGTTTTCCTTAACTGAGGGGGGTTCCTGGAATGGAACTGTATGTGTCTCGGATTATTTTCCTGAAATTGCAGTTTAATGCAGTAGTCAAGATCAGTTTATATTGTCTCCTTATGCTTATTGCTAGACCTTAGTAAGGTTTCAGTGGCAATTACTTGTCTACCAGTTTACAACTTGGATATTTTCAAGGAAAGTTGCAATACCTGGATATTTCCAGTCAGGTAGTACGTATCTGTTTTTATTCATGGCTTCCCAACTTAGTATATTTCTCTCTGCTATTAGACTTGGCATGTTCCAAAAGGGTTGCTTGATGCTTTGAAAGAGCAAAATCAGTTGTAGCTACATGAACATTGATTCAGGAAACTGTACCTAAAAATGTTACATTAAATGAAACATAAAATAGCATTCAGAATGTAATTCAGTGTAAATGGTAGGAAAATAATTGAAGGTCAGTTTTTCTTGTTGAAAGGCTGCAAATTATCACTATTAATAGGCAAGGCTTTTAAATGTCTATGTCTATCTCACATGGCTGAGATGTCACTATTCAGACTTCCTTCAATTTCAGTGAGATAAAAATCCCTTTGAAGTAGCTAGGTCATAGCCCAATGGAAGGATATCTCCTTCCTGAAGTTCCAGCACAATGGATCATTTAGATAGGCAGATCACTCATGATGTCTTTTGAAGGTGGAAATTACATTTGAAGGTACTGTTAAAATATTCAGCTCTAGCCTTATTAGTCGCTTGGGTGTTCAAAGATGGGAAACATAGGAGTTCAAAGAATATAGTGGAAAGGTGTGAATGTAGTGGAAGGGTATATGGTCATAAACAGTAGCAGCAGAATAGCTTAGTTAATGCTCAGTTAGCCCTTTGTAGTTTAGATGCAAACGTCTAACATGTAATACTGGTATTTTTCTACAGATGTAATAGCAAATGTATGGGAAGTTTTAGAAAGAATTGTAGCAACTGTGTCAACTTTTTTGTTCATGAGCCTGTACTTACGGAAATCTGCTTGATGTATCTTTATCTTGTGAAGACACAGCACCACAGGGTGCTAGGCCTCAATGGAAGGAAGACGTATTAGGGGAGCACCAAGCAATGAATTTCCTGCTGGCAGGTGGGGAGGTTTTTCAGGGCAGTGGGAAGGTGGCAAGGGACTGGAACTGGCTGGAGGAAGGGCAGAATCGGGATGATTGGGCCTGGGATGGGGCAAGGATGGTGGCAGAGGCTGCCGCCATATCCTGTACCCCCTCTTGGGCTGTGGAAACTGACACATTTCTCCTTGGTTCTGTGCCCAATAAATAGTGGGCACAGACCCGAATAAACCGAATAGGATCACCCAGGCTTGACACGGGATAAGGAAACCACTTCTCCTTACCCCAAGGAGACCTTGGGCAGCTTCTCTGGCCCCAGAGGATTCAACAGCAGCCATTTCAGTGCTGTTGTATGGATGGGCACTAAGGAAGTTTAGGATTGGGCTGTTAGTTTTTGTAAGCATTTCACTGTATTTTAGTGAAATATTAATATTAAAGTTATTCTTTTTACTTGGCATGTTTGAGATAAATGTTTGTTATAAATTGTTGTTGTTGCTTATGTTCATTTTTAGAAACAATTATTTTGCTTGTGGAAATTTTCCTATACTAATACTGTAAATAGCATTTTGAAAAAGTAAATAGGCTAGAAACATAGGCAGTTCAGCGAAACAAATATTCATGAAAGAACAGCATGTATTTTGTTTCATCCTTGGATAGCAGAAATACAAATAGAAAAACAAAAGTTCTCTTTACTACATGAATACATTTCTGAAACAAGATGGTGGTCTAAATTTAGATACTGGCAAATGGTACTGAAGTTCATTTACTGTTTTTACCCTGCATTGTGACCTTTCTACTTTGTAAATGGGTTCCCACATCAAATTCCCAAGTCTTAAGCACATGATATGGAAACTCGTGACATGAATACTAAAGTATGTAATGATCATTATGCAAAATGAACCACAAAATAGTTTGAGAGCAATCCTGTACTTCTAAAACGTCAGTGAGAGTGGCATAGGATGTGGTGTATGTCCTCAACCACTGGCGCAATAACAACTAGACACTGCAGTGATAGTCCTCCCATTGTAGCCCCAGTTCCTCCAGTAGATACTGGCACAATGCTGTGCCTCCCTATCTTTGCCGCTGGTATAACAATTGGGATAAAACCCCTAATGTGTGAGGGACATAAACCCCTTTCAGAAGATAAGCATGCCCCAATTATTAACAAACAGGGACATGGTGGTGCTGTGGGTTAAACTGCTGAGCTTGTTGACTGGAAGGTTGGAATTCAAGACTGCTTGGCGGAGTGAGCGCCCATTGCTTGTCCCAGCTCCTGCCAACCTAGCAGTTTGAAAGCATGTAAAAATGCAAGTAGATAAATAGGTACCACATAGGTGGAAGGTAGTCCACATAGGTGGACTATACGTGCACCTTGGCGTATAGTCATGCTGGCCACATGACCATGGAAGCTTGTTGTTGGACAAATGCTGGCTCTTCGGCTTAGAAACAGAGATGAGCACCGCCCCCTACAGTCAGTCATGACTAGACCATTTGGGGAAACCTTTACCTTAATTATTAACAAATTCTATGTTGATGGAAGAGCTGGCATAGGAATTAAAAAGCGATAGGAAACAATGGGGAAGAAAAAAAAATTAGACTAGCAGTTTCCAAACTGTGGGTCTGTGGCCCACCAGTAGGTCACGACTCACTTTTTGGTGGTAGATAATGAAACTATGACAAGACAGATTAGGCTATGTGCATCAAGGGTTAAACAACCTGTGGGGGGAGCACTGCTGTCCAATTGCCAATTTCACCCCTGCTCCCTCTTCCCATTCTGTCCCCTCTGTGATAGGAAAAGCTTTAGGTTGTGTACTGTTTTAGGTAATCTTAATGTTTGTGTTTTTATTTTATAATGTTAATATTTTTGTAAGCCTCTTTCAATGCTCACTCGGGTGATAAAATGGAACATAATTGTTTTTAATTGTTGATAGGCTGGCTGGTTTTTTACATTCTCTTTTTATATTTTAGGATCCATGGGGTTTGCTGTTTTAAATTTTAATTTTTTTATATTGTTCTTATCATTGTTTTTAATTGTTAAACACTGATTTTATTGTATTATTTTTAATGCTGTAAGCCGCCTTGGGTGCCCTTGGGGCAGAAAGGTGGGATATTAAATAAATAAATAAATAAATAATATAAACTTGTAAACAAACAGAGAGAATCATTTGTTTAATTATGGCACAAAATGACTTTGTTTTTGACTTGCACAGGCTTCCCGCATCCCAATATCTTAATACAGAAATAGGGCTACTCTTGTACATATGCAAATTTGTAACATATATATGTCTACAGGTCTGAACAACTCTTGCTTTAGTATTGAGCAATTGCTGAAATACTCTGCCATGTTGCCACCACATTTGGGCTTCTGCCTACAAAGTTTGCACCCTCCCCCCCCCCAAAAAAATCTAAGAAGTTGGGTATAGAAAAAACTAAACATTTTGAGATAAAATCTGATCCAGTTTACATTTGTGGGTTTCTCTTTTCAGTGTAGAATTGCCATATATACTCAAGTATAAGATGATCTCGTGGATAAATTGGGGTCCAGTTTTAAGCAAAAAACCAAACAATAGAATTTGCTATGATGTGTAGATATGTTGCGGGTAAAAATGGGGCGGGGTATAAAATTCTTTGAAAATGACTTACTGGTAAGTTCCGAGGCAGCAACAGACAGCCAACCAAAAAATGGAGCCCTTTTACTTTCTTGTGAGGCAGCACAGAAATGGAGCTATTCTCCAAACAAGAAGGAAGAGAAGATGGTGCTTATGGGGGTGCTTTGTGAGGAATATAGTACAGCACTTCCATAGCAGTAGCCCTCATAACTCCCACAATTCCCATAAGCCCCTTCACCTCTCTACCTGTTTGGAGAAGAAGGAAAATGGCTACCGTTTTTAACTTGCTGTCTGTTGGTGCCTGAGAACAATTACTGGTAAGTAAAATTGCTCTGTTTTATTTCTACCCCTGCTTTCTGCTTCTTAACCCAGCCCTCACACCCAGCAATTGTTAGAAGCTTTATTAACCACATTGACCCATTACATGTATAAGTCGATGGATGTTTTCAGGGTCAATTTTCAGACATAATTTTTTGGACTTATACATGAGTCCAAATAGGAATAGAGATTAGAAATTAAGATGCCTGTTTCTCATCAGTACAGCATTCTGCAATGATCTTAAAATCCTTCTCTTTTACAGTGTGGAAAACCTCCAATAAAGGATATGTTCACTGATTTCCGTGATGGGAGGAAGCTCTTGGACCTCCTGGAAGGGCTCACAGGGAGTACACTGGTAAGCAAAATATTTAATTTCCTTCATGTTGAGAAGAATAACCTATTGTGTTGTGACCATAGTAATAGCAAGACTGCTTATGCAGAACACTGCATGAGAAAGTTGTTAAATGAACGTGTTTATTCAAAGTTGGTGTTGTATATTAAATCAGGGCTTCAACTTCCCTGTAGTCAGAATTCAAAGGATCCTTAGAATCTGACACATACCAGATTATTATTTTTAAAATATACAATATTTTAGTCCCTGTACTTGCAATAAAAACCTCTAAATATGATTGCAGCAATGTTTCATCCAGTCTGCCTTATTGAACAAGTTATATAGTTTAAATATAGAGGGAACTATATAACTTGTTATAAACTGTTATATAGTTTATAAATACAGTTTTTAATGGAATAAATGAATTGCAGGCTCATCCCATAACTCCATTTTTTTAGAGATACTTGGATCTTTGCTTGGATCCAGAGAGAGATGATGGTTTTTTCCCCTCTGAGCTTCAGCCCCCAGTGCCTTATTCCTACTATACCTGAACCTGGCAGTTGGGGGGTATCCTCAGGAATAGTGGAGTGTGAGATACTGCCAATGGAGAAGAGTTATCAGAAATTGTCTCTTTGCATGAATGAAAGTCTGATTCTGATTCTGAACTTTTATTGGCATATTGAATGAATGAATGTGTCTTTCCTCTTTCACAACTGAATTCAACCCATTAATGTAAACAGCATTCTTCAAACCCTGGCTCAGAAACAGGATATGGCATTTGGAGAACTTCCTCCCCCTGTGAGCAGTGCTTACTGTTCCGCTGTAGGAACACTCCATTATCAAGCCAATCTTCTGCCAGGAATGCTCCGGGCAGTCATGTCTGCACAGATATCCTGCTGCACAGCCTTCTGGGACACTGGACAATAGTCACAATTATTTTGTATGTTATGTGTTGTGTTTGTGACATTGCTCCTATTTCTTGAGTATCCAGCAGTGAATCTTACAAAAGTGAATGTAAATATACAGTAAAAATGGCAGCACAACTATATTATAAAAATAGGACTATGTGAGATTTCTTGGCTAAGATTTTTTTTTTTTAAACCCACAGTTAGTTCAGTTTTGTGCAGGACTTCAGTATTGTATTGTGTCTGTCAAACAACAGCCCTTGTGCAACATGGCTTTTTCAACTGAGGGAGGTTTCCAAAACAATTTATAATACAGTGTCGAGTTGTTCTGATACATGAAAAAAAAAGATTGGAAAACGTCGTTGAGCATTCTTGATGTCGGTCGTCTTGAGTTCTGGCCTTTGAGTTCGTCTTGAGTTCTGGCCTTTGACTAGAACAGTGACTAGAACACTTACAATATAATACTGTTGTGAATGAGAATGAGTGTCTGGTTCAAGTGTCTATGGGTGGCATTCAGAGTAATGTTTCTGATCAGGGAAGTGTGCTCTGTGAATGCAGGCTCCCTCTGAGCACAGAAGGCACTTGCATGGGTATTTCATGGATATCATTTCTATTGAAAATGCCTAACTTAAAGAAATTGTTAATGTAGTAAAATATGCTTTGCATAGAATTACACATCCTCCTTGGGTAAAACAGATGGATCTGCAGTTACTCTAACAAGATTCAGAATAATATTGAGGAACTCCTCTGCTGTATTTTGACTTGCTCAGGAACTGTCAGATAAATGAATTATGAAATTCATGAAAGCAAAAGTTTTGAACTTAGTTCGTTTCTTTTATAACTGAAAATTGTATTGCTTTTCCTTTTTTAAAGCCAAAAGAACGTGGGTCAACCAGAGTCCATGCCCTGAACAATGTCAACAAAGCACTTCAGGTTTTACAGCAGAAGAATGTAAGCTTCTAAGATGATTATTTTCCCTATGTGTTCACAGCCCTGAAACTAGATATGAGAGTGTAACTATGAATGGCTTACCTGCCAGTTAGATTCTGGTTTGAAACTTCTGGAGGCAAGGGGGGTAGAATAAAATTAAGCATGCCATCTTAGTTGTCATAGTTGTTTATAAAGTACTTTGCTAATGATAACTTACTATGCCCCTACATTTATAACCTTATACAATTAACTTATATTTCTTGCTCCTGAATTTCTGATAGCATGATGATGGTAGCTGGATGAAATGTAAGATGAAATGCATGCGTATGCGCACACACGCACATTTTTTGTAGACTTCTGCAGTCTATACCTCAAGCTTCACCTCAGCTTACCCTGATGTGTAGCTATTCAGCTTTTGATTTTTTTTTCCCTCTTGAAAAGTTGGTCACACAGGTAGTGTGTTCTACATTTAAGCTGTGCACACACATACTGTTTTTAGCTTTGCTGAGGGGAAATGATCATCACTACTTTCCAAAATTAATTTGCCTCTTAGAAAATAGTAAAAGGAAATAAATTTTATCAGCATGGCCGTCCTTTCTTGAGGCCTCTCATTTTGGAAGTGAGCCAGGAGGCTCAGTCAGTTAAAGGTTGTGCAGATGCAGCAGACGATTTATACCGGAGGCTCAGCAGTATGAATTTTATTATGATAAAAAGCAGACGGAAGCTCCATGAATGAGATTACTTCCTTGTCTCTTGGAGTTAAAGGCTATAAAGCATGGTTACCGTGGTTTCTGTGGAAATGATTATTATTATGAACAAGGCTGCACAAAATGTTTCTGTGAAAACATTTTTTACATGGGGATGCTTGTATGGCATTGCTGACTTTTCCCAAGAGCTGTTCACTTTCCTATTCATTCCTTGATTGGCACAATTTAAAAACAAACATGCATTTTATTTCTGAGACATTGTGTCCAAGAGAATTTGTGCACACAATGCCATGTTGGATTTGACTATGATGAAAGCACAAAGTTGTTTTTATGAATAATGCGCTCACCTCCGTTTGCACTCACTGTAATACTGTAAGGACTGTATATGTAAGTCTTCACAAGAATTCCCCCTTTAGCTCAGCCTTAGTTAGAAATTGTATTATTCCGTTTTTTAGAAAAGACAGGAATTTGATGCACAAGAACGTGACTTCAGTGTACTTGTGTAAAGAAAATTTGATGAGTAATATACCACTTTTCAACAAAAAAGTAGTTCACAGGGTGGTTTAACACATAGCAAAATTGGCCGATGCATGGTTTGTTGTTCCCAAAGGGCTCATATTCTAAAAAGAGGTACAAAAAGTCATGTGTTATTAGGGTAGGTCCAAATTGTTAAATCACGCTGTTTAAACTATTTGCAAATTTGAAGTGCTATGATTACTTAGGTAAGGGGGGATGCTAGTGGTTGGAATAATATAACGATGATGTTTAACTTAACATTTTTAGGTGGAACTGGTGAACATAGGGGGAACTGACATAGTTGATGGAAATCATAAACTGACTCTTGGATTGTTATGGAGCATAATTTTGCACTGGCAGGTGAGGAAACATTTTTTTAACCCTGGCTCATGAACCGTCTTGATTTGCAGGATTACAAACCCCATTTGTAGGGTTTCTTTGTCTGCATCCCAAAGAGGTGCATGGTACCCCCCCCCCCCCCAATGCCGCCTGATTAACCAGTGAAAACTCTGGAAACTTTGGGTGCCTCCTAATTTTGAGTGCAAACACAGGAAACAAAGAAATGCCAGAAGTAGTTGTTATGACTGGGGTTTGTTTTTTTCTTTTACTTCTATATGGTGTGTTAGTCCCACCTGAGCTTCTCAACTTTAGGAAGTGGATCTGAAATTATTCTGGCTTTTTCAACCCCATTTTATATTGTTCACACTTTCAGAGGCCCTTAGTTTACTATATAGGTATAGCATGTTAATTTTAAATGAAGAAAATTTATAATTTTGCCATACTTAATTAGCTCAAGTAATCATTTATTATGCTGTTACTGTACAGTATGGGCTTACAGTTTCAAATCTGTTCCAGTGCAAGTATAATCCCTATTATTACAATGTACAGGGGGAAACTGGAAAGTTGAAGGAACTTAACATGTGAAGAATGAAGAAAATGCAGCCATGTCTACTTAGATGTTATTGTGGTTGTACATAGGCGCTCTGTTCTCTTTGCCACGGTATTGCACTTTTCAACAAAAATTTTCACAGTTTTACATAGCAAAGTAATAATATGTTGCCCGGTCTTCAGGGAACTCAGTCTTAAAAAAGATAGAGGCAAAATATTAGCAAACTGCCAGGGATGCAATGTTGGATAATTGCTAACCTGTAGTTAAACATAAGAGAACCAATCCTTTGAAGAGTGCTGTACATTTTTGCCCAGGTAGCATAGTTGATCATTCTGTTTTTGGAACTGTACTATACTTACTTATTTTTGGGCAGCATTTTCATGTACATACTTGACATCCTTTACTATTTTATTTCAGGTAAAAGATGTCATGAAAGATATCATGTCAGACTTGCAGCAAACAAACAGTGAAAAAATCCTCCTGAGCTGGGTGCGACAGTCCACTAGGCCTTATAATCAGGTCAATGTTTTGAACTTTACCACTAGCTGGACAGATGGACTTGCCTTCAATGCTGTGATCCACAGACATAAGTATGTGGCTACTTCTCTAATGCTTCAGAGCATACTGTCTTTATATCTTCATTTTGTAATAATTAACACTGTTTAATGTTGAGAGTCACATGGCACTTTTATTAGGAAAAAAATACAGGTGCATTTGTCTTACATAGATTATTTGAGTAGTAAACTGCAGCTGAAGCATATAAGTGTTCTTTTTAAAGTGTGTTTAATATACACAAATATCAAAAATAATATCTAGAATCATAACTTATCTCAACAGAATTTAAATAAAATTAAATTTATGTGAGTTATTATATATTTCTTAAAACTAAATAAGCAAACATTTATTCTTGTACTAGTCAGAGTTTAATGATGTCATATTTTGCTCATTAAAACCATGAAATTGCTGGTACAGAAAACTAACTTGGGCTTGTTTCATTGTTTTTGAAGATTTATTGGGGAAAAATATTAAGAGTTGCAGTATAGTAATAATATACTCAGGGCCCAATCCTAGCCAATTTTCTGGTGCTAATGCAGCAGCAATGAAATCCCAAGGTAAGTGAACAAACATTTACTTACCTTGAGGAGGCCTCAATGACTGTCCCCTAACCACAGAATGCAGCATACACCCCACTGGGATGGCTACACCAGAGCTTGAAAATTGGCTATAATAGGATTTGACCTTAAGCTAATTATCATAAGGCCCATTGAAACCCGCAGAACAGGGTAACTATAGCAATAAAAACAGGTCCATTGCTTTCACAGATAATCTGAGCTCTTTTGGGCCATAATGTATAAACCTTTTACACATGGTTTGGTTTAAAAATCATTTTAGAAGACCACTTTGTATTGTGACCCATATCCCACCTTTGATAATCCCAATGATGTTTTATCTGATTCATTTATAAATAAGTGATTTGGCTACACCAATATGATGTTCTGTCCAGCTGGTGACAGAGGATCACCTTATTAAAAATATGTGGCCTAAATTCCAGGGACCACCTGTGCCTTTTTTTTTTTAGCGTTTTCTGTGAGAAGTAAAGCAATCAGAATGTATATAGGTCTTTTGCTTCTCATATAAATCATGCATTTCTGATATTCACTATTGGAAATGTATAATTCCTAAAACTACTGCATGACTTGAATTCATTGTTTTTTATTCTCTCTCTTTCTCTCCCCCCCCTTTTTCTTCTGTGTTTCAGACCTGAGTTCTTCAGCTGGGAAAAAATAACAAAAATGTATCCAATTGAAAGACTAGAACATGCCTTCAATGTAGCCAAAAACCACCTGGGGATAGAGAAATTATTGGATCCGGAAGGTAGCATATGATTCTATACAACTAAAAACTTGTCTCATGTATCCAAATTACACTTCTTAACATTTAGTTACAAAATCAAATACGAAAAGAAGGGGATTGCTGCAGATACTAGAAATGTGCTAGATAATTTATTTTATCCTACAGTTACTTGTCATAACCTTTTAAAAGGCTTTTTTAGTCGGGTCTCCTGGGTCTTTTTAAAAAAGAAAATATAACTTTGAGGTGATGGAATTGTTCTGATGGTTCTCTTTGGATAGAGGACAGATCTTCAAATGTGGTATCATTTTAGCAAAAAGGCAGATAAACTAGATTAAGATCCCTTAACTGAAGATGTGAGTTTTGGGCATGATTCTCAGTTTGAAAGTCCTCAAGAATACCCTGTAAATATCTTATTTATATTTCCAGATGTTGCTGTACAGCTTCCTGATAAGAAATCCATTATCATGTATTTAACATCCTTATTTGAGGTCCTTCCCCAGCAAGTGACCTTGGAAGATATTCGAGAAGTGGAAACTCTTCCAAGAAAATACAGAAAAGAATGTGAAGAAGTGGATGTACAGGTGATGTGCACTAATGATTTTCCATTTCTGTTTTTATGTACTGTCAGATGGTATGTAAAGCTGTTACTTAGCCAAGAAACTCATAGTTCATACCTGTGCATGCATACTCAGAAGTGAACCTTGTTCAAAGGGACTTAATCCCAGGTATAGTAAGTGTGTATAGGATTTGTACTGTGAATATATCTTCTTTCTTGGTGTAATAAGATGTATAAACAAACATATACTTTGTGAGATTTGTGCTCCTCTTGTTCAGTGCAAATGGATGTTATGCTTCAATCCTAACCCTGAGTAGCACTGGCAGAATGTGTGTTCCACTGGCACAGGCTGCTGCAAAGCAGTTATAAAGCACTTTGTGGCAGCACAGGCTGCTAGTTCACTGACAGGAAGGCTGGAAACTTCCCACGTGTGCTGATGGATGGCAGGAAGCCCACCAGAGCAGGTAAGCCCTGGTGCAGGTGGTGGAATGGAGTGGTGGGTGGGTAGAATGGGGAGTAAATAGGATGGGGGATGGGCAGGTTGGGCCCTGTATGAGAGTGGCACATGCTGAGTCTCAAGCTCCTTCCTGGGCCTGAACTGCCTGCACAAAGCTACACGGACCTCTGCAATTCATTGAGCTGGTGCAGGTCTGAGTTGCCCCACAATGGTTACTGGGGCATACCCCAGGGCAAGGAGACAAATGTCCCCTTACCCCGAGGAGACCGCTGGCAGATGAAAATCTCGTATGGCATACATCTGAAGCTGTGCCAGCACTGCTGCATCATCACATGGGGATTTAGGTAGGATTAGGCTGTTATTGTCTTTGTTCTTTCTCCATCATCTGGGTTCTGCCTGTAGTTGCTTTACCTGATGAAAGATAGCTATTCTGGGGAAAAATAATGGCATAGCTACATGAGCTTGCTTTGAACTATTAAGGTATCTAAGATTTTGCATTCTGTATAGAATTTTGTTCTAATTAACAGTTGTTTGTCTTGAAAGGCAGTTCCCCTAAGAGCTCAGACTGTTATCTATATATCCAATTTTTAATGCTATAACTATGGTAGTGTATTATATTTTTTTCTACATAATGGCAAATTATAGACTGGGCTTTTTTTCAGGATGTAGACCAACGTTCTGCCATTATTAGACTAGTTGCAGAAAATGCACAAAGTTAATATTTCAAGTATTTGACTGGATCTTTTGCTGAATGCTTGTCAGAGCTCATAGCTTTGACATTGTGTACTGCACATAAGTATCCAGAAATTGGGTCTGTGTCACAATTTCATACTTGGCAAGGATAGAATGTTTTTTTTTTTTTAAACAGAAGTCTTTTGAAAGAATAGAGCTGATTAGGTGTCTGAAGTTCTCTTAAATGTGTTTTGGTGTTCCTTAGAAAATAAAAAGGTAAAAGGTAAAGGTTTCCCCACGACCGAATGGTCTAGTCGTGACCGACTGTAGGGGGCGGTGCTCATCTCCGTTTCAAAGCCTGTAGAGCCGGCGTTTTTGTCCGATCATGTGGCCAGCATGACTCTACGCCGTAGCGCACGGAACGCCGTTACCTTCCCACCGAAGTGGTCCCTATTTATCTACTTGCATTTTTTAGGTGCTTTCGAGCTGCTAGGTTGGCAGGAGCTGGGACAAGCGACGGGAGCTCACTCCGTCACGCAGTCTCGAACTCCCAACCTTGCGGTTGAAAGCCCAGCAACAGCGGATTAACTCGCTGCGCCACCACGTCCCCCTTAGAAAATACAGCACAATAAATAGCCTCTCCCGCCCAAAACACCATGAGCTTAATAATTTACCAGTTGCAATTCTTGTGCAATATTGCATTCATGTGGAGGTCTATATTCTGAAGTGTTAAAAACATTACAGTGTTTATGTGAAATAAAATTTCTTGGGCTTGGTTGACCAGACCACCTGGTGGGTTCTTATTGAAGAAGAATGGTGAACCTATAACAATGATGTTCCACACTGAATGTGCTTGTTCTTGCAAACATATCAATAATCAAGACTCAAACTTAGAAAAAAGTCTCCCTAACACATACTCACCCATGCATTGTCCAGGTGGCCAATCCGGTGGGTAGCTGAAAGGTTCAGACTGGAGGTCTTGTGGTGCAGACTTTGCTGAGAGTCTTGTCCTATTGCTGAATCTCTATTGGAGTTCTTCATTATAGAGTTAAATCAATACTGCTGCCATATTTAGAAATGCTCTTTAAAGCCATAAACAGTCTGGAACTGGAGTATTTGAAGGATTACCTCTCCTATTTAAATCTGCCCATCCACTCTGGTCATCAGCTAGAGCCCAGCTACATGTTTCCCTGGCCTCACAGGTGAAATTAGGAGCTACATGGGGCAGGACCGTTTTGAGAGCAGCCCTTGAAACTTACTTCCTGTGTTCTGTTTATTTTGTGTGTTTAACAGAATGTGAGCTGTATTGAAGGATGTAGAAAAGTGGCTTACAAAAGCCTAAATAAATAAAATCAGATTGGGAAGTTATGAATCTCTTGTTCATTACTTTCATAATAAGTTTACTGTACATGCTGGAGAGAAATCATTTAAATGTGATGCCATATGTGTGATTCATGGCTTCCTGGTCACGGCTATTATTAACAGCTGTTAAAGCTAGACCATTTCTATGTAGATGCAGAAATATTTTATCAGTGTCATGATGTAATTGTGCAAGCTACATTCAGGGCAAAACTAAATAATGTGCATGGGTATGGGTATCTTTTGCATTCATTCTATGTGTGTATGTGTTGGTGTAATTATCAGGAAATATAGACTTCCGTTGATAAATAAGAATTTAAGAGGTTAGTGAATGTCATCAAAAATTCTGACATTAACTGCTAAATCAAGGCTGCTTTTGTGTTTTTAGCAAATTACAAAATGCAATCCTCATTTCTATCAATATTGAAGCTGTTACTGATTGCTGATGAAGGATAGATCTGACTACGGCTACTAGCCATGGTAGTGATATGAAGCTTCCATATTCAGAGGCAACATGCTGCTACAGTGGAAGAGTGTTATTGCCTTCCTGTCCCTGTTTATGGTCTTCCCTGGAGAAATCTCTCATTGGCAAGTCAGAAGCAGAATGTTGGATTCAATGAAGGTTTAGCTTAATTCATCAGAATTCATATGTTCCCAATAAAATGCCCTTAATTTTCTGAAACAGAAAGTGGAAGATCTGATACTATACAATTGTGAAACTGCATCCTATATTGACCCAGTATTTTTCTGTATGTCTTGAATTAGGTGTACTTCAGCTATTGCAACTTGCCTGCACTACTCTTGGCACCTACCCTTTGCTAGGCACTTAGCCTTACTCACAGCCTTTGCGTGGTAAATGCTAGCAAAAAGTGGGAACACTGTGCAATGCAGCTGTGAGGTAAGGGAACAATAGTTCCCTTACCTTGAAGAGGCCTCCATAATGCCCTCCACCTCAGGATTCAACACATGTATTCTTGGCAGGCTGCACTGCTGGAACGGTGGGTAGCAGTAGGCCCTCATTTGCTCTAACTTCTTGCTTCACTCTTTGGTCTACATTAAAGTTTCATCTCTCTGTTGCTTGCATGCGTATGAGAAGGGGAAGAATCCATGAAAAGTTCCAGTTATCTTTCTAGGAGGTGAAGAGGGTCTCCTTTTGCAATGGAAAATCAATCCTCTTGCATGAAGCGGCCCTCAGTTTGGTTTTCTGCTTTTCAGAGTGCAACATCTGAAGATGACTATGGAGGTTCCCGAGCTGAAACACCCAGCACTGTGACGGAAGTCGATATGGATTTGGATAGCTACCAAGTAGCTCTGGAAGAAGTTCTTACCTGGTTGCTTTATGCAGAAGATACATTCCAAGAGCAGGAAGACATTTCTGATGATGTCGAGGACGTCAAGGAACAGTTTGCTACGCATGAAGTATGTTTTGGGAGGGTAGTAGATGTTATGAGGTTTTATATTAGCACTATAGTATGTAGTCAATAACTTGAGAAAATATTTTGAGCAGTTTAATGTTCCTGATTAAGTGAGTAGCAGACTTGGACTTTTAAAAACAATCATTAATGAAAATACTGTACTTACAATTTCATGGATGAAAGGCACATACAGGTTGAGCTTAATTATCCATGGATTTTATATCTTCAGTTTTGGCTTAGCATGGGTCCCTTGGACCTGTGTTGAGCAATATTTGGCCTAACCTGTTGGGTCTGAAGATCCTGTTGGGTCTGAAGGCTCTTCTGAGGCCCACCAAGGTCCTGGGCATCTGCTTGTGGTTCCTCTGTGTCTCAGAATGGCCATTTTGGGCAGCGGGGAGGGGAAGCTACTACTCGTTTTCAACAAAAACCAGAAGTAGAGTTTTTTGGCCTACACAATCATTCTGAGCCCTGCTGAGATCGTAGGCAGACACGCTCAGCCTTGGTGGGCCGCAAAGCCCTCTGGACTCCAGTCAGGTTCAGAGGGTGTGTGTATGGGTAAAATCCATAGATTTAATTACCCACATATTTTTTTTATTCACAGTGTTCTGGGAATGGAACCTCTGTGGATAAAAAGGCCCAACTGTACTTAGAATAAATATTCCTCGCTTACATGGACAAATGTAAACAGTTTCATTGGCCTGAATATGCTTTGTCTTTAGTTAGTACTGTCCGAGGAGGTGGTAAATTGTTTCCTTTTTTGCTGTGAGCAGACTTGAGATGCTTTTACTGCAAAGCAGGATATAATACTGAAAACAAATACATTTTATTCTTTTGCATTTGCCTTGTTACTTTTTTGTTATTTTGTACTAGCTTTTATGTACCCGGCTTCGCCCGGGTGTTTATATGTGCCATCCCCGACCCCCAGCTACTCACCAGGCATACAGATGGCCCATTTATATGTCC
>JAJKFI010000050.1:8201882-8221521 GCA_029204185.1 Lerista edwardsae
CCCGGGTGTTGATATGTCCCATCCCTGACCCCACCCCCACTCACATGGGTGCCCCGGTTTTGATATGTCCCATCCCTGATCCCACCCCCACTCACATGGGTGCCCCTGTGTTGATATGTCTCATCCCTGACCCCACCCCCACTCACATGTGTGCCCGGGTGTTTATATGTCCCATCCCTGCTGCTGTACTGTTTCTGTTGCTCTAGGTGTAGTAGCCCTCTGTTTCATATCCTGTAGTTGTTTGTGACGCTGCTGTACTGTTTCTGTTGCTCTAGATGTAGCAGCTCTGTGACGTAGCGTTGCAAGTTGTTGTTTTTCCCTCAGGTGTTCCCTTTGTACGCTGTTGTTTCATCTTTGTAGCCTTTGGTTGCACCTGCCCAATTGCCTTACGTTACACAGTGAAAGTAAACTTTCAGAGAGAGCAACAGCCACAGCACCTTGTGCCAACTGTCCACTGCCAAGCAGGGACCGCCCACATGTTCATAGGACACATTGTATCGGTTTGCCTGCGGGGAAACCTGTTTGCTGCTGTTTGTCTTCAACTGTCAAGAGTTCAGTTGCTGCCTGAAGATTCCGCATATCATTTGCATCTCATCATGACATCACCAGAGCCTCGGAATGTTCGGTTCAGCCCATAGCCGTCCATAGAGAACCACAAATTCGCTTGTACCCGTGCCCGTGGGGGCGCGATCCGTTCCAAAACCGCGCAGCGATGGTTTCGGGGGGCCAAGGCACCCGCGTGCCGAGTTTGGCGCGAATCGGTCCAGCCGTTGCGGAGCCTATGTGGAACAAACATACACACACACATACACACATACATACGCTCTTCTTTATATATATAGATAAATAAAATATACATTGTATATTTGTTAATACATAAAGTTTTGCTGTTTAGAGCAATCTCAAAACTTCTATGTAATTAACCAAGGGCGCAATCCTAACTTTCCTGCCCTGACATGGTTGTGCCAATGGGTGTGTGCTGCATCTTGCAGTTGGAGGAGGGGCAGTCACGGATGCCTCTTCAAAGTAAGGGAATGATTGTTCCCTTACCTCAGAGCTGCATAGCCCTTACCTCGTTGCTGGAAGGTTGGTTAGGATTGTGCTCTTACATAAATTACTATGTTTACATTTCAGATGGCAACATATGGTACAATAGTTTTCAAACTGAGGTGTTTTGCCACGGCTCCTGCCAGGGGCTGCAGGCTCTTTTGGTCAGTAGAGGAAGGAATAAATTATGCTCAAGGCTAATTTACACATAAATGACAAGACTTTATTACAAAACAACCACAAACATTAACAAACATAGAACACAGGAGCACCTCTGAACCCCAGAGACGTCTCCAGGCGCCCGTACTTACAATTAGGCAAAAATTGTTGGCAGGATCAAAAGGGTAGCTATAGGTTTTCTCATGAGTTTGGTGTTCCAAATTTTTGACTTTTTGTTGACATTCAACAACAGAAACTTGCGTCATATCACTGCTTTGCATAGTCTGCTCTCAAAGGTGGTTTGACATTCATTTTGTCGGCCATTCAAGAAACCTCAGCTCCAGGGTCCCTCAGCATATAGAATGAATTGAACTGTGTTTTTGATGGTGCTTTTGTATTTTGTGAAGTGTTCTGCCTGCCTTACACAGTTGTATCTTTGAGGACCTCAGCTTCTGTTGAGTACGCAGTTTAAATGTTATCTAGTGAGTAAAATGACAGCCAATTTCAGAAGATCTAATCACACTGAACTTGACTGATTGAACCTTTCTTAGGCTTTTATGATGGAGTTGACTGCACACCAGAGCAGTGTGGGTAGCGTGCTGCAGGCTGGTAATCAGTTAATAGCCCAGGGCAATCTGTCTGAAGAGGAGGAAAGTGAAATCCAAGAACAAATGACCTTGCTAAACTCTAGATGGGAGGCTCTTAGAGTGGAAAGTATGGACCGGCAGTCTCGGTGAGTGATATCCTTAATGCATGCGCACTAGTTTTTAGTGCAGACTTGAATTTAGTGCATGTTTTTCACCTCCTGGTCTGAATGGTTTTTAGAATGAACTTTTAATATGTCACTGCACTAAATTCATCTGATCTAAGCCTGAACTTAAATTAAATTGCCTTTGCAAAGAGGAAATGAAATAGCAAATTGTTTTGAGTTTAAAGCACTGCCATAAAAATATTGAAGATTTTTCAGTTTCTTTGTTCAATGTCGGCATCTCTGTTCCTTTTAAAATATAATTTTATTGATTTCAATTGTTAAATAAAATCCCTGAATAGAACAAATGCTCATGTATATAAAACTGGGGGCTAACCCATTAAAGTGAAAAGTTTTCTTCAGATTGCTGTTCTCTGAATTGCACTGTTGTCAGCAATTGGATTTCATGATAAGTCTTAGCTGTCAATCTGTTAAACTGATGTCTACTGCTAGGGAACATTTAAGGTGGAATGAAATACATTATTTCATTCCTGTATGTTGGTGACACAGAATTGTAGTACAAGAAGTGTAAGAATACCCTACATCCTGCATATAGTATTTTCCACACATTATTCCACTGTGGATAAACGCATACAGTCTAGATCAGCAGTTCCCAAACTATGGGTCTGTGGCCCACCAGTGGGTAAGGACCCAATTTTTGGTGGGATGTGAAACTGTCAAGACTATATGCATCAAAGGTTAAGCAACTTGCTGCTTGAGGGGAGCACTGCTGCCCAATCACCATTATAGCCACAGATGCTTGAGTGGCTGGTAAAGTGAAACTTTTTTAGTGGGTCCCAGTGCTAAAAATTTTGGTTTAGATCACTGGTCCACTGGTCTAGATCACACACAAAGGGGGAGAAAAGGTCCATCATAGCCAGCCAGATGACTTAGAGCAGAGATTTTCAAACTGGGGCATCGCGAACCTCTGTCTCTGTACCCTTAAGGGATAGGGAGGAGAGCAGGCAGCCGCATGATCCCCAGGATCGCACTGCTGCCTGGGGCGACAGGGGCTTCAATCTGCTTACTGATGGAAGCTCTGGGGCTGTCATGGGGATTGCGGGGAGTTTGCAGTCGCAAACCGAAAGTGCATTGCAATATTTTTTTCAAGGCTTGAGGAGCCCTGCGGATGCCTCTGCAGGGCTCCCTGCACCCCCAAGACAACAACTGTTCGATTAGTAAGTAGATTGAAACCCCTTCGCCCCAGGCAACAGTGCGATTCTGGGGATCTGCTCTCCGCCCCTGCAAGCACTGAAAATGGCTTTCAAACTCCAAGGAAGTTTGAAAACCATTGGCTTAGACAACTGCACCAAGTCATGTGGTACAGAATGAAGGAGAAATAAAGTACATACCCCTGAAAGGAACTTTTATTGGAATAGCCCCTGATTACCAGAGGTATACTAACCAGAGGTTGAGTTATAACTGAATAATATTTTGTGAAATTAAACTGGAGTATTTTTAAATGTGTATTCAGAGTCAATTGATGGCCAAGTTTGTTTAAACACAGGTTAAGAATGCAATTCTGTGCACTCTTCTTAAGAAGCAAGCCATAGGGTGCTCAACAAGGTTTATTCCTAGTAATCTTTAGAATTGCTGATTAATACATTGTTTTAAAATACAGTGAACCTTCAATTTAATGGATTTCAATTTAGGACTTCAGAATCAATTGATGTTTTCTGCTCCGTTAAGTAGCCATATACGCTTTGCTCATGCAAGTCTCCATTGACTTCAGTACATTCAGACTTAATGGACTTTTGACATTATCAGAACCCTTTTCCTCTATTAGTTGGTTAAATTGAGCATTGACTGTATGCTATTTTTTCAGGTTAATAATTTCTGTTAGAACAGTTCCCCTTTAAGAGTGGTATGTGAAATAATTCATTGTGTCTTTTTGACATGGGCAGCCTTCATGATGTATTAATGGAACTACAAAAGAAACAATTGCAGCAGCTGTCTGACTGGTTGACAGTTACAGAAGAACGCATTCAAAAGATGGAGTCCCTGTACTTAGTTGAAGATTTGGAATCCTTTCAACAGCAGATGGATGAACATAAAGTATTTTTATCCCTTTATGTAATACATATAATAAGAAAAATATTAGTCTGTAGCAGCTCAGGTTTCCTGGTTGCCACTCTAATGCTTTGTTATAGAAGTGCCTTTTTAAAGATAAAACTCAGACCTCCCTGTATGTCCCTGCTTGTCCATCAAAAAGCGGGGTTTAGAGCGTTAGTTGCTAAACCGCCTTGTCTCACTAGGAAAATGATATAGTAAAACAATAAAAAGGCATTGAAGAGACTTTGCATATTAAGTAAAGGTCAGAAATTGGTGGTATTTGGACACCCATAGAGAGTTTCTTTGCTCTCTTGAGTTCTGGTCATTAAATTAATGTGGATTTTGTTAAGGACCCTTTCATACTGTTAAGTTTTTCTTTTTCTTTTAAATGAGATGTAGTTTGGGGGATGCAGGCATTTTGAGTAAGTATTTCTGTTGTAAGATAATATATTTTTTCCAATGGTCAAAAGGTTGGCAGGAGGAAACATCTCCTCTTTTGCTTCCACTCCTGCACCAAGCTAGCCCTTTCATAGTGATGGTAGTGTAGAATGTGAAGCTCATTATGTGACAAATCCTACTGGACAGTGATGCAAGATAAGGGGCTGGGTTTAGATGATACATTGTGGCCCCTCTGCATCAAATGAGGGGAATCTGTGCACCCCCGCTTGTGACCTGTTCATTTAAAATGGTTTGACCTAATTTAAAAATGTGATGTGCAGAGGGAAACAGACTAGGTACACACGGATTTTTCATGATTGCATGTCGAGCTCCAGTATGTCCCTGCTTGTCATTCCAAAATGACAAGTTTAGAGTGTTAGTGGCTAAGCCACCTTGCCTCACTAGGAAAATGCTCTAGTAAAACAATAAAAAGTAAGTATGGTCCAAAGCTAATAAAATGTAACTGCTTATTTTTATTACAATTGAATTATTTCAGGGGCTGCAAAACGATCTTGAAGCAGAGCAGGTTAAAGTAAACTCACTGACCCACATGGTGGTCATTGTTGATGAAAATGGCGGTGAGAATGCCACAGCTGTTCTGGAGGACCAGTTGCAAGTGAGTGGATATTACAGTTTTATACTACTCTACACAGCAGGTGTATGGCTGTTAATTGTATGGCTGTTGGTGAAGATACCATGAAGTTATTCTTTGGGACTTTTGGATCTATAGTTAGTTTTAATTGAGAAAAATGCAACTGAGCATTGTACAGATAATAGCAGATTTGAAATAGCTATGCGTCTGTGTATTTGAATTTTTTCCTACTTCAAAGGAAAATATGAATTTATAATTCCCCCCCCCCCAGAAACTTGGTGAACGCTGGACAGCAGTTTGTCGTTGGACTGAGGAACGATGGATCAAACTGCAAGACATTAATAGCTTCTGGCAAGAATTATTGGAAGAACAGGTAAAATTTATTTATTGCTTCAGTTTACGCTGTCTTCCATTCTAGTACTCTGAGAGCCTTATGCCAATGTTGTTTAAACACTTACTTTACCAAGTATAACAAAGAAATGAGCCTTCAAAATGTGCTGATACTATTAGCTAGAGGTATACAAAAGGCTAACTTTCTTAAAACTAGGCTGTTATCTGGTCTTCATTGCTGGTTAGTATTTCGAACACTTACCTTTTTGTTTTTGTTTAATACAATTACTTTTGTATTACGTTGCTGATCAGAATTGCAAAGCGAAGTAGGGCCAGCCCTTAAAAAATAGAAAGGTCCATTTGTGATATCAGTTAACCTTTTTCTTTTATAAGAGAGCCTTGCAACAAAACGTTGCATCTCCATCAGTTGCATCTTCATTTTTTCCAACCACCATCTCAACATTGTGTGGTTCCTGTGAGCCACTGAGCATTCTCAGTGCATATTAGGCTACATTTGGGGTGTTTCTTTCCCGTTTAATTTACAAATGTGTGCCTACTTCTGTGTGCCTAGGGAGTCTGCTGAGTATGAAGAAATATGTACTTCATCTGTGGGTAATCCAATTTAACATACAAACTGATAGGGCCTGATATTTGTATATATATGTTTTTCAAGGAATCTTGGTAAAGGAGTGATTTCCTTTCTGTAGCATATTTCTGTTGTTGCTTCTGTTACATGAAGACAGTGTATATTAAAAAAAACAGGATCTGGACTGGTGGATCAGATGGAGTAAACTAATAAGTTTTGGCTTAAAAGCATAAATTTTGAACATAAACACTGGTGTTCTTGGGTTTTTTAAAATCATATCCTAGCAGGCTTAGCTGCTCAATATGAGTTATTTTCCAACAGTTCAATCCAATGCATTTTACTCATATGTTTTACTGTGTTCAGTAAGACCTACTCCCAGAAAGGAGTAATAGAACTTTGCTATAGGGAATGAAGGTATGCTGTTCCTGCAAATACCCATAAGTTTGGACATTTGAATTCTAATAAAAAGTATCACTGTAAAATCAATTTTTTAATGTTGCATATGTATTTAAAAAATGGTTTGATTCTTGTTGATTTCTAAGGCTGTAGTCCTGTGCGTATTTGCCTATATATGTGACCCTGCTTAGCAATACTTTTCTCCCCCAGAATTTCCATTGTTTAATGGTGTTTGAGGGGATGAATAAGTTCTATTTGCTGCCTCTAGTACTTTTTAAATTAAGGCAAGCCCTTTGTCTGAGAATTAATCTTCACTGACTCTGTCATAGAAGTATGCTTTCTAGTGTGTAGTTTGATTCTTTCCTGGGTGTAATCAATAATTGTAATGTGTTAAGAATGATGTGTGACCCTAAGAGCGCAGCAACATTACTTGCTAAACCCTCCTGTCTTGTTTGCTGTCAGTGACTGGTTATCTACATGATGTGTGAGAGATGTAGAGCAACTTACCTGCTTTTTACCCTTGAGAATAAATCAAGCTATTGGATATGAACAGTAGCCAGCATGTTACCAGAATTATGTTATGTTTTAAAACCGCTGAAGAACTTGTTAGATGTTATCAGTCATAATAGAATAATGGTGAATGAACAACACCGCATATCCGATTGATTGTAGAATCTTCCCTCCATGCATTGTCAGTCCTGCTACAAATCATGCATAGACAGTGTTAAGCACAGAAAATTACTCAGATGATCTCCGTGTTGTGAAATGAACAGACTGGAATAGCTATTTGTCTGAGAAGACACTGCTCTCCCCCGCCCCCTGGAACCACCTTAGCTGATGCAGCTGAGATCATGTTGAGCTTTATTTCTCCTATTGTGGAATAGGAATTTATAAGTAGGGGGGAAAAGGGGCCCTGGGAGACAGCAGATTGATGGAGGGAAGCAGTGCCTAGCAGTCGGCATACTCCTTGCATCTCCCTTCTTCTCTTTACTGGACCAGTTGAATGGGGGAAAGCCTTGTCAGTTTTTAATCTGCTGCCATCATCCCAGAAAACAGGCTGGGGGCGTGGTTCTGGGGGGAAAACCCCTCAAATTGAGCACAGAACATCAAGGATTATTAAGAATTAAAGCCACAGTAATGTTTACAGGACAAAGAGATTTGGCAACTCACTGTATTACTTGTGAACATAGACTGGGCAGAAAAAGAATAAAAATGTAACTAGTTTTTTTTTAAGAATGGGCAACCATGATCCTCTGTCTGGGTCGGAGATGAGTATTGGATTGAGGAAAATAAAATATCAATAGCTAATGTTTTTGTGAAGAAAAATAGCTGCTGTATTAATGTCCGCTGTGGAGCAATCTTATCAGTGCCTTAGAAGGGACTATTTGTCACTCTGAAATTGTGAGCATTCAGAGGATGTCTTATGCTGACTGCATTTAATGCTAACAGAGTAGTTCATGAATTTCTAGGAATGGAGCTTGGATGCTATGCCAGGCTTCAGATGTTCCTACAAGAGAGAGTTCATACAAGTAAACAAGGAATTCCTTTTTTGAAAAATGGAAGGCAGCCTTTAGGCACCAAATGGTACTGTCATCAACTAAAGAACAGACCAAAACACTCATGTGATTTTGAGGTATAACATTACAGTTAATGTATCATGATGAAAGTAATAATTAACAGATACTAGAAGAATAGTGCAGATACTCTTGTGTTGAATGTTCATTCTTCTGTGCAGTGCTTGATGAAAGCCTGGTTGATTGAAAAAGAAGAAGCTTTAAACAAAGTACAAACAAGCAACTTCAAAGACCAAAAAGAGCTTGGTGTGAACGTTCGAAAACTGGCAGTGAGTATTAATTGCTTTGCATTTCAGCTAGTCTCATAACCCAAAAATGTTTCTTCCTGTTCTACCCCCAGTGCCAATTTTGCATCTCGGCAGTGCTGGAGTATTATCACTGTCCCAACCGAAGTACTAATTTCATGGTCTATTGACTGCTGAAATTACTTTCTAATGACAAGAGAGAATTCTCTTGGTTCTCGCATAGCTGGAAAATGTAACGTGAGAATTGTAATTCACTCATCTGTCACTTAGTTTTTCTCATATACTAAAGTATGTGACAACTCTGCTCCTGCAAATGTGTTGTGCAGTATTCAAGTGAAAAAGGCACTTATTTTAAAACAAGTGTGGCCGCAATTTGCCAAAATGCTATTGAATGAATCGTAGGAATTTATAGGGCTAAGTGCATGATAGAAGCCATTGCTGGTGACAGTGTGTGTCTCCATAATATATGACAGAGGGCTGGATAAATGTTAGGTGGTATTTCCTGCTCAAACTGACCATCCAAGGCTTCCAAGAACTCTGCAGCAGGGGAATGGAATGTCTACACTCTGCAGAAGTATACAAAGAGAGAGGCACTGTGAAGTAAATGGGGAAGCTTCTCCCGTAGGAAACTCCATGAATGTATGAGAACCTCTCTATGATAACAGTATCCCAAAAGTGGTAAATTACCCTGTCGCAGGAGTCCTCCTATGATTAATAGGGTGAGGTGAGCGTTCTACTGTTACATAAGCTCTGAATGTTATATCAGATCCATTCATCCTAATGGGAAGCTCCTATTTGTATAATGGAGTTTGACTAGAGTCCCTGTTTGTATCATGGAGTGACTAGATCAGCTTGTACAGTCTTGCCATCATGATCTTTATAACCTCCAATTCCTCTGGAAAGGCTTAATCTTAGATTGTATTATAGTATACGTCTATATATACAGTATAGTATAGATAGTATGTCTGTCACCTTGCCCAGTAGAATAATGGACTAGGAGGTAAACATTGACACCCTGCCCATTGCTCAAGCCCTTTTGTCTACCTATGACCAAGGGAGTAGATAGGGGACTGAGTGAGGGTTCCCTGCTTTTGGGTTAGTCAATGGAAAAGGTACCATCTTAACTTATTTTCAGTACTAGTGAATGTTTGACATATTCTCCAGTGTAGTTACTGTGGTCAATCTTTTTCTCCTTGCATCCTCTCCACCTTTGGATTACATTATCTAAATTTGCTTCACAATTTTTATTTTCAAGAATATTCCTTGTTAATTTGGAAATGTTTGAGCAAATACATGCCTCTAAAAGGAAATGGGTAATACTATTTTATCAGATTCTGAAAGAGGACATGGGAATGAAGCAGCAGACCTTGGATCAGCTGAGTGAGCTGGCCCAGGATGTGACACAACTCCTCAAGAACAAGAAAGTGTCAAAGAAAATCAATAGTGATCTGGAAGAATTAACACAGAGGTGGAATAGTTTAGTCCAGAAGCTTGAGGATTACTCAGATAAGGTACTGTAAAGCTAATGTTTCTTCTCAACTTCCAGATATCTGTTAACGAGGTATTATTGTTGGTGGCCTACAAAGACAATTTGTAAGACCTGAATGACAATTTCAATGACCTGAAACTCGCTATTGTTAAAAAATCAAGTTTGAATGAATTGGTCTTCACATACTTGATTTCTTGGGTTGGTTGTAAAAAGCATTGAATAGTGAATTAACGAAACAATTTAGGATAATAGTGTTGAAAGCAGACTATGAAGTGTTTCAGAGCAAACTCAATCAGTAGTGGAGGAGATTCACTGTTAAGTGCAAGGTGCTGCACAATGGGACACAAACGTGGTTTTTTTTACTCTGTAGAAGTGAAAAAAAGCAGTCAGAAACCACTTCCAGTTTCACAATCAAAAACTGGAAATGGTGTCCAATCGCTTTGTTTACTTCTACAGAGTCTTGGGAAGCCTTGTGAGGGCTCCACAGGGCTCCCTGCACCTTCCAGGAGGCTGGCACTGCACACGGTAACTTTAAAATCCCGATCAGCCCTAGCAGCAGCACGATCCTGGGACTCACATTACTACCTTCCCCCTCCCCTGCAGCAATCTACTGCAGTACCACTGCTAGTAGTGTGTGGGTGTGTCTACAGAGCTCCCTGCATCCCTAGGAGGCTGGCACTGCACAAGGTAAGTGAGAAAAGCTGATCAGCTCCAGCAGCAGCATGATCCTGGGGATCACGTACCCGCCTTCCGTCTTCCCCCACCCCTTAAAGGGGCCAGAGGCAGGGCTTCTCAGGCTGGGGTGTTGCAACACCCCAGTTTAAGAATCCCTGTACTAATAGTGATCTTGGGTAGTTGAATACCTGTCTGCTAAGAAGCCAAAATAAAGTAGTGGTTTCTGCATTCTAGGTATGCAGAACTGTATAGGCTTTTAAATGAAGAGAAGGTTAGTGTGTGGATTTTTTTAAAGCAGCTACTCTAAAAGGCCCTGTTAATTTTCAGGACCTTAGAGAATATTGATGTTATACAGATAGGAAAATACTAGGGTAGCTGATATCATTGTTTGGACAGTGGAAGTTCCTGTCGTTGCTAACTGGGGGAAATAAATGAACCATAACTATACTAAAAATCAGGAATTCTTGTTTTCTGTGGGTAGCACTCACTTCTTCAAAAAGGGGGCAAAAAGGCTGAAAAAAGCCAAATGTTGGGTAGACTGTGTGGTTAAACATACTATGGGATCTGAGTTATTTAGCATGAACTCTGACTTCTTGTGTCTTTTCTGATAGCTTGTGCTAGCATTTAGGTTCAATTTGAGCCATCAAAATCACATTGTTATGATCCTATAGCATGAATGTGTCAGAAAATTGATACACACCATAAAATCAGTGTAGGGCCTGAGTAGTGGTGTTTGTTTCTGGTGAGTAAGATAAGATTACAGCCTAAGTCAGTGATGGCGAACCTATGATATGCATGTCAAAGGTGACATGCCACAACATTCTGGGTGACATGCCAGTGTTCACCAACACGTGACAACTAATTTTTTTAAATTTTTATACACACACACACACTCTCTCTCTCTCTCTGTGTGTACACACACATACACATACTGTGTGTAAATGTGTGTGTGTGTGTGTATAAAGAGAATGTGTGTTTGTACATTTGTGTGTACGTATGTTCCGCATAGGCTCCGCAACGCCTGGAGCGATTGACACCAAACTTGGCACGCATACACCTTGCAGTCTGGCGACAAACACTGGGGGTGGTGGTGTCAAACCCCCATAGTGCCCCCAGGGGTCAGGGTGCACAGGGGGCCCCATGTGAAAATGGTCGAAAATGACTGAAATTGGTGTCAAATCCGTAGTGTCTGGGGTCGCCGAGATAAATGGAGACGCTCCCGAAGCCGTTTGAGTCCACGTTCGGACTTGGGATAATTTGTTGCCCGGGCAATGCCGGGTAAAAAAAGCTAGTGTGTGTATATGACGTTTCTTTGTACAATACATAGCATCACACATCATTGGACTGTATTTTTTAAAACAATATGTAAATAATGTTCTCTTTTGTTTTGGGTGTTTGTGTCATGGCAGCAGAGTCGAGTTATGCATTTTCCAAATTTTTGATATGCCAAGCCCCGAATTTTTTGCCATTGCTGGCCTAAGTGTTACTGAACACAATGGTTTACTTCTGAGTAAAATAAATGTTGCCATTTTCAAACTCCTCTATGCATGAGTTCTCTTCAGATTTTATCTTCATGTGGATCCCAAACTCACAGTGTCCAGGGGAGTGATAGTCTGGTAAGCCCTGCCCCATGCTGTTGTACTCTCAAAGTTCCACTCTTCCACCACACGACACAGTGTTTTGTCAGTAGCAACAAACACTGTAGCTGGGAAGAGATCTTTGCTGTGATCTAGGACACTGTATGTCATCGAAATAATGGTCATTCCTGCAATACAGTGTGTGTGAAACATTTTGGGGAGCATATTGACACAAAGTTGGGGTTTACTATACTGTTGCTTCTCTCTACGTATTTTGATTCCACATGAAGGTGTGATCTGAACTGAGCTTCAGAGTCCATATGAAAAGTATGGGGAGGACCCACAGAGCACAGTGGAATTTATACAGGCCTTGCATGTAGTGGTTCCATGTTCGGTCCTGTTTATCTGGGATAGCAGGATAGGAAAGCTGTCTGGCTTACAGCTTGGAGGGCTAATGCCAGTAGTACAAATCATACAGGGCTAAGTAGATGCAGTGGGTGTGTCCTCGGTGCAAGGAGCTCCAGGGACTCAGGGAACGCGTCTGCTCCCTAGAGGCCTTGGTTGCGGACCTGGAGAAGCAGAGGCAGGCAGTGAGGGTCCATGGTGAGACATCCGGGGACTTGCAGGCTTCGTCCCACCCTCAGACGGGCAGCTCCTCAGCTGCTGGGGAAAGGAGTCTCAGGGCTGGAGGACATCAGCCTGGAACAGGGGAAATCAATCCCCCAGCAGGGGCCCCTTCCAGTGACGAGCCCGCATCCAGTCGCACTAAGGATGCTCCTTGGCGGGAGGGGGGTTGTGGTCTCCTTGTCGTGGGCAATTCTATAGTTAGGAATATAGAGAGGGGGGTCTGACAGATGTGAGGACCGCACGGTGACTTGCCTGCCTGGTGCGAAGGTTGCGGACATCACGTCTCATCTAGATAGGCTGGTAAGGAGTGCTGGGGAGGAGGTAGCGGTCGTGGTGCATGTTGGCACCAACAATGTGGAGAAATGTAGCCGGGAGATCCTGGAAGCCAAATTTAGGTTGCTAGGCAGGACGCTGAATGCCAGGACCCCCAAGGTAGCGTTCTCAGAAGTGCTACCCGTTCCACGTGCAGGGCCAGCTAGGCAGGTGGAGCTCAGGGGTCTCAATGCGTGGATGAGACGGTGGTGTCGGGAGGAAGGGTTTAGATTCATTAGGCACTGGGGGACATTCTGGGACAAGCCAGGCTTGTACAAGAGGGACGGGCTTCACTTGAACCAAAATGGAACCAGGCTGCTGGCGCTTAATATTAAGAAGGTGGCAGAGCAGCTTTTAAACTGATCCCTGGGGGAAAGCTGACAGGAGCCGAGTGGCATCCGGTTTGGAACTCCTCATCCCTACGGGAAGAGGAGGGTGGAGGAGTACCAAAGAGTAATGGAGGAGTAGGAAATGGAACTTCAAACCTGAGTGTAAGTGACAGTTTGTCCAGTAAAAAGAGAGGAGGGGAAAAGGGATCAAAAAACAGTCCCTCTTTAGAGAACTCCATATATAGGTGTTATTATGCGAATGCACGAAGTCTCCGAGCAAAGATGGGGGAACTGGAATGTTTGGTGGCTAGGGAAAAGATTTATATAGTAGGCATAATGGAAACCTGTTGGAATGCAGAGAACCAGTGGGATACTGCAATCCCAGGCTATAAACTCTATAGGAGGGACAGGGAAGGGCGTGTTGGCGGAGGCATGGCCATCTATATCAAAGAAGGGATAGAATCCAGCAGAGTAGAAACTGAAGGTGGGCTGGACTCCACCATGGAGTCACTGTGGGTTAAACTACCAGGCCATAAGAGCAATGTAATAGTGGGGGTATGCTATTGTCCTCCCGATCAAAAACTTGAAGGTGACCTTGAAATGAGGAAACAAATCAGGGCAGTGACCAAGAGAGACAGGATTGTAATCATGGGGGACTTCAATTATCCTCATATTGACTGGGTCAACTGCTGCTCTGGTCAAGAAAGAGAGACCGGATTCCTTGACGTGCTGAATGACTGTGCCTTAGAGCAGCTAGTCGTGGAGCCCACCAGAGGACAGGCAACTCTGGATTTAATATTGTGTGGTACTCGGGACCTAGTTAGGGATGTAAGTGTTACTGAGCCATTAGGGAACAGTGACCATGCTGCAATTGGTTTTGCCATGCATGTCCAGGAAAGAGTGCAGAGCAAATCTGACACAAGAACCCTTGACTTTTGAAGGGCAGATTTCCCTCAGATGAGGAGGCTAGTTAGGAAGAAATTGAAAGGGAAGGTAAAAAGAGTCCAGCCTCTCCAGGCTGCGTGGAGGCTGTTTAAAATAACCGTAGTAGAGGCGCAGCGGAAGTGTATACCGCAAAGAAAGAAGGGTTCGACAAGGTCCAGGAGGGTGCCTGCATGGCTGACAAACAAAGTTAGAGAAGGTGTAAAGAGTAAGGAAGCGTCTTTCTGTAAATGGAAGTCTTGCCCCAGTGAGGAGAATAAAAAAGAACATAAACTCTGGCAAAAGACAAGTAAGAAGGTGATACAGGAGGCCAAGAAAGCGTTTGAGGAACGCATGGCTAGCAACATAAAGGGGAATAATAAAAGCTTCTTCAAATATGTTAGAAGCAGGAAGCCTGCCAGAGAGGCGGTTGGCCTGCTGGATGGTGAGGGAGGGAAAGATGAGATAAAAGGGGACTTGGAGATTGCAGAGAAATTAAATGAATTATTTGCGTCCGTCTTCACAGCAGAAGAACTTGGGCAGATACCACAGCCCGAACAGCCCTTCCTAACTAAGGAATTAAAGCAGATAATGGTTAATAAAGATGTTTTAGATCAATTTGATAAACTACATATAAATAAGTCACCAGGCCCAGATGGTATACACCCAAGAGTTATTAAGGAACTAAAGAACGAAGTTGCTGACCTCTTAACTAGAGTATGCAACTTGTCCCTTCAAATGGCCACGGTGCCAGAGGATTGGAGGATAGCCAATGTCACGTCAGTCTTTAAAAAAGGGAGAAGGGGGGACCCTGGAAACTACAGGCCGGTCAGCCTAACGTCTGTTCCGGGTAAGATGGTGGAAAGCCTCATCAAAGATAAAATCCTAAAACACGCAGAGGAGGAAGTACTGCTAAAGGAAAGTCAGCATGGCTTCTGTAAGGGTAAGTCTTGCCTCACGAACCTTTTGGAATTCTTTGAAAAGGTCAACAGGCACGTGGATGTGGGTGAACCTGTTGATATCATATACCTGGATTTTCAGAAGGCGTTTGACACAGTCCCCCACCAAAGGCTGCTGAAGAAACTTCACAGTCCGGGAATAAGAGGACAGGTCCTCTTATGGATCCAGAATTGGTTGAGGGCCAAGAAACAGAGAGTGGGGGTCAATAGGCAATTTTCACAGTGGAGAGAGGTGAAAACTGGAGTGCCCCAGGGATCTGTCTTGGGGCCCGTGTTTTTCAACTTATTCATAAATGACCTGGAGACAGGGATAAGCAGCGAGGTGGCCAGGTTTGCAGATGACACAAAACTTTTCCAGGTGGTGAAAACCAGAAAGGATTGTGAAGAGCTCCCGAAGGATCTCTCCAAGTTGGGGGTATGGGCAGCCAAATGGCAGATGCGTTTCAACGTAGTCAAATGTAAAGTGATGCACGTTGGGGCAAAAAACCAAAACTTCACCTATAGGCTAATGGGTTCTGAGCTGTCTGTGCCAGCTCAGGAGAGAGATCTTGGGGTGCTGGTGGACAGTTCAATGAAGGTATCGACCCAGTGTGCGTCAGCAATTAAGAAGGCCAATTCCATGCTTGGGGTAATTAAAAAAGGGGTTGAGAATAAAACAGCCAATATTATCATGCCATTGTACAAATCGATGGTAAGGCCACACCTGGAATATTGTGTCCAGTTCTGGTCGCCGTACCTCAAAAAGGACATAGTGGAGCTGGAAAAGGTGCAGAAGAGAGCGACAAAAATGATTACGGGGCTGGGGCACCTCCCTTATGAAGAAAGACTGCAGCATTTGGGGCTCTTCAGCCTAGAAAAAAGGCGCCTGAGGGGGGACATGATTGAGACATACAAAATAATGCATGGAAGGGATAAAGTCGATAGAGGGATGTTCTTTTCCCTCTCTCAAAACACCAGAACCAGGGGGCATCTGCTGAAACTGAGGGTTGGGAGAGTTAAAACAGATAAAAGGAAGTACTTTTTTACCCACCGGGTAGTTAATCTGTGGAACTCTTTGCCACAGGAGGTGGTGATGGCACCTGGTCTAGATGCCTTTAAGAGGGGATTGGACAGATTTCTGGAGGAAAGGTCCATCGTGGGCTATAGGCAATGATGGATTGTGAAACCTCCTTACAAAGGTGGTGGGCTACTGTTACCGGGTGCAAGGGAGTGGCAACAGGATGCAAGCATCTTGTTGTCTCATGCCTCCCTGGGGCACCTGGTGGGCCGCTGTGAGATCCAGGAAGCTGGACTAGATGGGCCTTTGACCTGATCCAGCAGGGCTCTTCTTATGTTCTTATGTTCAGTACCTTAGCTGATACTTTCATATGTTGGTTGCCTTTAGGGATCTGTAATTTGTCTTTTGGGGTTTATTTGCTTAATTTCATCTTATCAGTGATAATATTTTGCTGAATTGACCCTTTAGGTTACTCAAGCAGTGGCAAATGTTGGGATGCCCCAGATTTCACAGGCGATCACAGAAACTGTTCTTGTCAAAGGTCAAAAAGCTGTTAAACAATCAAAGGATGATCAATCTCCTCCACCCCCACCTCCACCAAAGAGAAGACAAGTCAGCCTGGATACCGAAACGAAGAAAAGGTAAGGATATTTTATTTAATGTTGCTGTCCTTAAGATTACTTGCCTCACTATTCATATTAAAAATTAGTGCTATAAAATATTGCATTTTTTCTATTGGTATAGTAACCAGGATTGCTGTGTATGAAATTGTATGTTTCACTGTATGTTCTCTGGATGTGACTACTGGACTACGTTGAAAAGCAGCCTTGCAGATGGGTTGACAGTATGGCTGACTACTACTTGCAGTCAGTTGTCTTCCACTCTACTCTGCATGTATGGTTTCTGTCTCTCTTAGGCTGCAATCCTATACTTTCCTGGAGGGGACACATTAAATTCAGTGATAACTGCATTTAAGAACATAAGAAAAGCCCTGCTGGATCGTCTAATCCAGAATCCTATTTCCTACTGTGATCTGTTAGCTGCCTTGGTGAAACCCATAGAGAAAGGTGTACTTTTCTCCCGCCATTGCTCCTCTACAGCTTGTATTTGGAGGCATACTGCCTTTCAACCTGGATGAATCTCATCATCATCATCATGCATAACGTAGTAACTATTAAGAGACTGATCTCTGAGTCTTTAAAGACATTCAGCTTAGTGGCTATCACTAAAGCTTATGGCAACAAATAACCCAGAGTAATTATGTGTTGTGTAAAGTTCCTCTTTTTGTCGGTCCTAAATGTTCTGTCAGTGACCCCTGGTGTTCTGATAGTTTTATAGGTTTCAATCATGTCCATTAATACTTTTTTCCAAGCTAAAATACTCCAAATTCTGTTGCCTTACCCATAAAGAAGGTGCTCCAACCCTCTGATCATTTTGGCTCTTTTGGTTGTACTCTACAACATCCTCATTGAAGTATGGTAGCTTGAATTGTACATGGTATACCAGATGTGCCAGCACCATATATTTCTATAGGGGTATTGTAATATAAGCTTATAATATAAACAGTCATCTTTGATATCTCTCTCTTACTGATCCCCAGTATGGAATTGGTCTTCTTTGCAACTGCTGTACTCTGGATCGACATTTTCAGTGAGCTATTCACTTTAACCCTAAGATTTCTTCCCTAGTTTATCTCCAGCAACTCAGACCCTAACAGCATATATAGGAAGTTGGGATTTTTGCCCGAGTGTGCATCTTTCTATTGATGTTGAACTACATTTGCCATATGGTTGCCTGTTCATGCAGTTTGGAGAGGTTTTTTGGAAAAATTTCATGATCTGTTTAGGTGTGTACCACTCTGAATAGATTGTCTTCTGCACTATGAAGTTTACCCCTAGCAGATAATTTATGAACAAGTTACAAAGCACTGGTCCTGAGACAGATCCTTGGGGGTCTGGTAAAATGTTCAAGAAATGAGGCTTCTTGAGTGCTTGATGGATTAATTTTGGAAGGATAGTACTGTCAGAATATGTACATGCATTACCTCAAAGTAGACTGGTTTTTACAAAAAAATATTGTGGTGAAAGCGGGTACAATGGAGAAATGTGTAACAGTGAGTTTCAACTGCTTATACTAGGTTTGCTTCTGAAATTGCTGAGCTGTTGAACTGGATGTTGGAATCAAAAGTTGCCATTGAGGCCATCGAGATCAAAGAATACAAGAAGATGAGAGACACTTCAGACATGAAAGAGAAGATGAAGGTAAAGTGAGAAATAGGGAGGCATTTTCAGTGAATAGGTTATTTTGTCAGTTTAAGCTTGCTATCAGCAGGGAGTAGAGTCTGATCTGGAAGTTCCCCGTGGATTAAATTCCATTATTAAATATCTTTAAAGTGTTGCATTAATAGATAGTTCTCTGTATTGGCTAAAAGCAATTCTGTTGTGGTTGTGGCAGACAATGCTTTGCGGTTTCCTAGGCATCTCTCCCCCACACTCCCCCTGGTCATAATCTGTACTAATTATTTTTCAGTGTAGAAGAGGAAACTGCATAGTGAGATGTAGAGCATTTTTTAAAGAAAGCTCATTCTTAGAAATGGACTCTGCTGGAGTCCTACTCTTTCAGAAAACTCAGAACTTTGGCCAAGCCTTGATATTAGTCCATAGAGATGCCTAATAATCTTACTACGTGCCCTACAGAGAGTAGACATCAAAGGAACTAGAATCCTGTTAATGCTGATAAGTTAATTTTAAGTATCTTAATTAACTACACCACCACAAGTGGCCATTAAACCCTTAGAGTGTTAGCAAAGGATAGAAATCTGTAAATTAATTCCATATGAAATAATTTCACTCATTTGTTGGACATGACAAAACTGTATAAGAACAAGCTTTTTTTAAACTTGCAATGCTATGTAAATCTATGTTTTAAATCCTTAAGGGAATTATTGGTCTCACTTATAAAATATTAGTTGGACGGCTAAAGCTTAGTACAGTGATAGCTTTTTTAAGACTGCAAAGCAGAATTTTGCCACTGAGCATGCCAAATTGCCTGTGGCAGCAGTCTTTATTCTCAGCTTTATTCTAAAGGTCCTGCCAGAAGGGTTTATGTTTGCTCTGTTATAGTACATGAACAATATAATATATTAATCAAAAGAGCTTGTGACTTCTTCGTGTAACTTTATAAAAGCATTATGCGAGTTCTGTGCTTACATGATTCCCCTTGTCTGTCAAAGTGGTACGCCATGAAGATTGTGTAGTCTTCCTTGAATGCCTTATCTGCAGAACTAATGTCTAGTTTATTATAAGAAATTATAAATGAAGGATGGAGGCAGAAGTCTTCAAAGATGTTGGAGGAATTTAAAGCTTTTAAATGCCTATTATATCCTTTTAGATTATGATACGCATTTCATAAAAATGTAATTAAGTAGAAGACTATTTGTAAGGTTAAGTATTCTCTTCACATACAAACATTACTTAGTTCTATTTATTACCCTGAACTTAAGTCTCTCTCTTCTGAGGAGCTCAGAGCTGTTTAGGCAATGTTTCTGAGGGCGCAATCCTAACCTGGAATTAGGCTGGCACAAGTT
>JAJKFI010000050.1:8221921-8241341 GCA_029204185.1 Lerista edwardsae
TGGCACAAGTTAGGCCAGCTAAATTTGGCCAACACAAGGGACACCGTAAAGTATGTTTGTACCACTCTTGGAGTCAGAGAGGCCAGCACACAGATATTCACCATCCTCCCTGTGCTGGCCAAACTTTGCTGGCCTAACTTGTGCTGGCCTAATTCCAGGATAAGATTGCGCCCTGAAAGGTCTCCCATCAAAGCATCTTAAAGGGAAAGATCAACTAAATTTTGAACAGTAAGGTTTTCACTTTCATTGTTCCATTGTTTGTATTCGCAGGCAATAGAAAGAGAAAGGGTCGAAAAACAGGAAGTGTTAAATGAATTGAGCCAGACTGGTCAAAATCTGCTGGATCAAATGGGAAAAGGTATTTGTTATATAGTGGGAGACAAACATAATTTCTTTTCACTGCTTTCCTTTGCCACAGTCTGGAATTGCTAGAAGGTATAAACAGCATCTCATTGAAGTTTACGTTAGCAGAAATTTTTAAGAGGGTGAAGCTAAGCATTTGTTTATTAGCTAAACCAAGCAACATCTTAAAGATGTATGATGACAGTGAATGTAAGTGATTAATGTTGTGGGAACCCAACTGTAGTAAATTTTATTTACTGACTGTCTCATCTCTTTACTGGGTATAGGTTGACATTACTTCATTTTTGTATACTGACTAATCTTTAAGGAGCTGAGAATGGCTTATATGTGGGTTTCAGTGAAGCTGCTTATTGGTGTTCCTCAGCTTCAGAAGTAGAAATGTGCCTTCAGGCAATTCATACATGTGAAGGATTCAAATCTTGAGGAAGAGAAGTCTACATTTCTTTTTCATGGATAAAAACCTCCTTTGTGTCCTGTGGGTCTTTGTTATCTTCACGTGGTTAATTACATCAGTCTACTGAATCTATTCTTCCTTCCTTATCTAGCCGAACCGTGTACATTTTCAGTTCATTTATAGCTAGGGAAGATTTGCATAGTTAAAATGAAACCATGTCAAATTATAATTGTGAATATATTTTATCAAAAGGAAAAATTTTTTTGTGTGGAATGTGTTTCATCGACTCTTCCAAGCTGACATGTGACAGCTTAGAAATAATTGATGAAGAATTTAAATTACTTCTATCGGGCACTGTTTTGGGATGAGCAAGAGTTCCTAATCTTGTATTAGCTTAGAAAGGAAGCACACAGTGATTGTTAGTCCTATCAACTGATTTTTTTTTCTTTTACCTGTTTAGAAGGGCTTCCTACTCAGGATGTAACAAATGCCCTAGAGAAGCTGTTGGCAGAGTGGAAAGAGACTGCAGGACACCTGGAAGAAGTAGCAAGGAAGGTGCAGTGCCAAGATGAAGTAAATATTTACTTCAGAGAATTGGCTGAGCTTGATAAAACCGTGAGTGAAAAAGAATTGTGGCTGGAAGACAACTCTGCTTCACCTTCCCAACAACAACCTTTAATAGCACAAAAGGAGTCATGTGAGGTAATCTTCACTGTTAAATACACAAAAGAAACTTGTAAGGCAAACCTGCAGTAGTAGTAGTGAAATGGTTACGCCCAATATTGTTCAAGCAGCTTTTAATATTTGCGTACTTACTTTGCAGAGGGAACTTGCTCACCTGTTAAGTCTGAGTCCTCAAGTTGAACACCTGAAAGCCAAATGCGAGACCCTTGTTTCCCAGCCTGCTGCTCCAGATTTTATTGTGGATAGCCTCAGCCCTTTGACTGATCGCTTCAAGTCTGCCCAGCAAAAACTTGATTTTCTCCAACAGCAGTTAAAGAAAGGTGTGTTTTTATTTAACTTGTGAGGGTGTCCTTTTCTGGAAGAAAAACCTTCTCTCACTCATCATGCTGTTCTACTGCTTTGTGCAAGTAGCGAGATCTTTAGAACTGGTGCTGCTTTGTATTCATCTTAGGTCTTGTCTGATACTTGTGTATAAATCATGTACTCTTTTTGAAAGTGTGGTAGTAGATTTTGTAGCTTCTTAGAAAGGATTAAGTATTATATTGGTTTCCCCCTATTTGCTGTATAAAGGCCATTTTTGTCAGAAAATTGTTACCTAGATTGTTGCTTTGTGAAAATAAATCATTTGTGACACAGATAATTTCAAAGAAGTAGAAAACACTGGATTGCACTGAGATAAATAAAAACCCATATATACTTTTGAACAACTGATATGAAAACTATATAACTTGAAAATATTCTAAGACACATTTCTTATTCAACATTATTTTTTCCAAGGTATGATCAATAGTCTGGTATGCTTTGTCCATCTAGAGCAGTGGCTCCCAACTATTTTTGCACTGGAACCCCCTTTTTAGGTACGACAACCTGTTGGGGACCCCCCCCCCCGACCTTCATGCCAGAAGTGATGTCATTAAGCAGGAAGTGATTGTTTTAATCACACTTTTTGAAAGTTAAAAACTCCACATCATTTTTAGAATGCTCTGTATTTAAGTGACGTTAGTTTTGACATCAGTGATTGATTCAGCACTGACAACAAAGTTGCACAGAACACATTATGGCTTCTCTGTGCTGTTGCTGATCAAGGTAGTAAAGCCAAATTTTAGATAGTCTTCAGAGTATTTATGTTCCTCTTCCCCATGTGCTGAGACTCACCTAGGCATGCACAAGGAAGGCGTGACATGCCTGCTCAGAAAGAGACCCGGGAGAGACTTCATCACATGCATATGCAGACACCAAGATGAGTCCATAGCAAGGCTCATTTCCCTTGCAACCACATACATTGAGGAAGTGGCAGTTTAATGAGGAAACCACTTCCCTACCCAAAATGAAGCTTCCAAGATGGTGGTGCCCAGCTTTGATAGCTGCTCCAGCAATTTGTGACCCCCCCTGAAAATCGACCCTTGGGAGTCCTGACCACCAGGTTGAGAACCACTGATCTAGAAATAATATCTAGAGCTTTGATAGTGGGTTATTCTGTGAATCAGCAGCATTCAGCAGCAGCTAATGTCTCAAACAATGAACTGGTTTCATTTGTCTTTCCTTAAAAAGATAAAAGTGAAAATCCTTCCCTCTGCAGGCTCTTGCAGTCCCTAGAAATTTATACCTCTGGGTTGTGGGATTCTTGAATAAATGTGAAGGAGCACACAAAGTTACAAGCAAAGCAAGAAAAAACTCTTCCTGTTGTACAAAAAGGAAGTACTTAGGTTCTAGACCAGTGGTTCCCAAACTATGGGTTGGTACCCACCAGAAGGTCGTGATTTTTGGTGGGTCGTGAAACCGACAGCTGACAGGGAAAATGTATAGAGCCCTATGGAAACTGAAAGGAGCAGAAAGGAGGGTGGTCAAGGGGAATGCAACACCACAGAATAGTCCCGATCCATTGAATGCAGCCCCCAAAGAGCTTGAGAAGCTTTTGGTCCTCCCCAACCAAGCTGAGAAGGAAAATGTATTGAGCCCTATGGAAAGCGAAATGTGCCACATGTGCCTGTTTACTATGAGTAGGCAAATGTGTCTTGGTTTTTATTGAAGGCCAGGCAATGGGAAACAAATGGTCTTGATCTGATGAATGTGGGGCTCAGCAAATGCTCCAGAAGATAACACACTATAGTAAATAGGATAAAAACAGGGGCTTGTGTGACTGGTGAAGTGAAACTGTTTTGTCATCTTGTAAAGCCAGGTGGTTCCCAATAGGCTATTGTTTTAAAAACTGGGTCCTGGTGTGAAAACGTTTGGGAACCACTGTTCTAGACAGTTATTTTTAAAATTACTTGCCTCTACTACCCTATGCTCTGTTTATATTGTGGTTCTTGTGTAACACGTTTCTACTCTATCCATTGTTCAATTTTTAATAAGCAAGTTGTTGAGTTTGCCTTTATAATGTTTTAAAAGTAGAGTTGGAAAACCAGCCCCCTAAGGATTATTTGGATTCTTTGAAGAAACTGAAGGATGAGCTGAATGAATTGGAAAGCAAGGTGCAATCCATCATGAGTACTGTGAATGACTTCACTAAAGTTGAGAGAGCCTTACAACAGACAAAGGTAGGTTTCTTGTTTGCACCATGTCAAATTTAAGTTCAGATGTGGCTTTCGGCAGTCAGGTTGGTTCCAGTTAATACCTTTATAGTTTTAACTAAATGTGTGTACCAGTACAGAGAGGCATTTGATTGGCTTATGCCATGTTTTCATGTATGAAAACTAAGTAAAACAACTGTTGATAAGTAAAAACATGTTGTAGATACAGTAGGCCCTTGTATCCACATATCCTATAGCTGCGGTTTCAATTATTCACAGATTGGGCCCACCAGCCTGCTTTTATTCTTACTTTGGTTTACGAAAAACCTTCTTGTTCGGGGTGGGGGCAGGGAGAACCCTATACTTAACATAGGGTTTCAGCTCATCCATGGGTTCAGATATCCACAGGGGGGCAGGAATTTATCCCCCATGGATATCGGGGGATGCCTATATAACAATTGTGGATATAGAAACAGAGGCTGAGTGATCCTTTAGTCTCAGAAATTAAACAGCAGAAAATAAAAATTAACTAGTATTAGATAAGCCTCTTGACCTGTCATTTCGTTAGAGCTGTCAACTAACCGTTTCTTTTAATGTGACAGATAGGATTATTAGACAAGATATCGCAAGCATCTGGAATTCTGCATTCATGCTTCCTATCTTTTCCTTGTGGTTTTAGAAAGAAGGTTCCATCTGCTGATTGCTTTTCCCATGTCAATAATTAGCCTGAGCCCTATTTGGTCAATATAATTGTCCAAATGCTTGGTGCATGTTGTTTTACACCCTCAGTTGCTCCCAAGTCACAGATAGTTTCTGAATAGAATCTTGTCATATTGTGGAAGCAACCTATGGTAATGATAGCGTGAGGTTGAAATTCAGGAAAAACCTTGAAAGTGGTTGTTGAAGAATAACAGAAGTTACTGGAGACATTTAGTTTAGGGCAGTGGTTCTAGACTGGGACCCACTTTTTAGAATGGCACTTTTGTTGGGACCCCACTGGAAGTGATGTCATTAACCTGGAAGTGCTGTTATAGATGGAAATGATATTATCAAGCAGGAAGTGTCATCATTGTGACCTAATGACACTCCTGGAATGCAAACTGGCATTTTTAGACTGCAGCAATTGCACAACCATGAAACATCCCTGAAAGAAAGCAAGATTAGGAGAAAATATTATGTAAAAGCACTGAACTAAAAACAAAAAACCTTACTTGAAAATTCAAACAGTTAAAACTCACAAAAGGAATATAGCAAGAGTAAAGTCTGCAGCTTCCAAAATGGCGGCTCCCAGCTTTCCATGGCCCATCTGTCACCAAGTGGGTCTTGATCCACAGCTTGAGAAACACTGCTTTAGAGTATTACATTTTCATTTCAAGTTAGAGCTATACATGTTCCCCTTGTTAATGACCCCTTGGGAATGGACTTGTATCTCAGGTTGTGTTGGACTTTATAGAGCTCAGCATTCTATTAACTAACACAGTGTATCCCAAACGTTTTAGAATTGGGACCCACCTGAAACCAAGGATTTACTTTGCCAGCCACTCAAGCCTCTGTGGCTATAGTGGTGATTGGGAGCAGTGCTCTCCCCCCCTCTGCAAGTAGCAGGTTGTTTAACCCTTGATTCTCATAGTTTAATCTACCCTTTCAGTTTCGTGAACCACCAAAAATTAGGTTGTTTGAGAACTAATGTGACATGTAGTCAGGTAGTGTATGGCATACTAATTTCATCTGGCCCACTGAGGTCTTTTTACCAGAATATCTTTTCTTTCAGTCTTTCCCAGGAAAAAGTGTCCTTTGAGTTCCCCACAATGGAACTCAGAGCAATATGTTGGTGTGGGTAAACCTTGGTGGTCTCGCAGTGCCCTTGAGATTCTTATGCAACAGACTTTTGTCCTGCAACACCCACACAACATTGAATGCATTATGTTATTATATCTATGTAATGGAGACAATTGGGGGAGAGATGAGGCAGGTGTCTTGCATTAGACAGAGGCCATACCCAGTCCAGGGATCCCTACTGACACTACTTGTACACTACTTGTTTTCTTTTGTTTGTTGTTTAAACCTTTTCCTGCAGACAGTTTGTGAAACTCTAGAAAACCAGAAAACAACTGTAGATAAACTTGCTGCAGACACTCAGGTCTTGGAGAAGCATATTAATGCTGATAAATCAAAGCTCTACAAGCAGGAATTAAAATGTTTACAGGGATGCAGGGACAAGTTGAAGACAAAGGTTTCTAAAGATATTCATGTACTGGAAGAAATTATTTCCAAACTGAGAGTATTTGAGGTAAACATTTAATTCTTAGATTTATTTAAATACTTTTTGTAATCATACTACTGCAATATGCTGTACATGGGATGTACATTGTCTTTTGAAGATTATTCAGAACATGCTGTACATTGTCTTTTGAAGATTATTCAGAAACTTCGGCTCATGTAAAATAACGACAGAGAGACTTCTGAACTGTACTAATGGTTGAGACACCTCTCACTGATTCTTAAAACATTTTCACTGCTAACCATTTCAAGTACAATTCAAAGTGCCTGTCTTCACCTTTTAAAGCCCTAGATCGTGGGGTACATGGAGGTATGCTTTCACCCTCATTAACCTAAGTTCATTGAGATTATCATTGAAGACTGCTTTGGGGTTTCCTGCCAGCAGAAGTGATGTCGATGATAATGGGGGAGAAGGTCTTCTCAGCTTGGCACCCCATTGACAGAATTCCGGGGAAGCTTTCTTGGCGCCTGTTCTGCTAGCTTTTCTGTGTCTGATAAAGGCCTCTTTATTCTTCTTGTCCATTAACTATTAATACTATTGCTACCCAGCTTTTATATTTTTTACTTTCTAGTTGCTTCTTTTGCCATTGTGTGTGCATGTGTGTGTTGCATTTTTCTTATGGTTGTGAGCCATTCTGAGGATATTGAAGAGCAGTGCAGAAATAGATTAAATAAAATATTTTCTCTTCCCCCCCATGCCCCTGTCCCCATATGAACCAATAAGTTGTGCTGCAGCAGAATGCAGTGCTTCCTATTGTGGAGGCAGTTCCCAAATGCTTTCATTACAATTGTTTGGCTCAGTCACCCTGCTGCTGGAACCCTGAACTCCTTAAAAAAATGGTATAATAAAAATACAAAATAAATAAATAAATCTGAGCACTCATATTCATCTTAAATAGAATTAAAAATAAATTTAAATTCATCTTAAATCCTTTTCATAAAAATGAACATTGTCCTCCTAGGTGGAAAGGCCTGTTGCACGTGCACAGATGCACTATGCACTATTATATGGTTTTCAAGTCCTTTTAAATAGCAACTGAAACTGAAGATGGTTGTTGGAAACAGTTCCTCTGCTTTTTCAGGCTATGCCTCCTGGAGATGGAGTTGGGAGGTTTGTGGATGGAGATAAGTAATCCCACAATTAAAAATCTCCAAAGCTGAGATGTTTCAATCTGCAAACCACCACCTATCTTAGATATGTGGTTAATTTGGGTCGGTTGCTTTGTATTTTTTGAATTACTACCAAAATAGCCCATTAATGCAAATTTTCCTTTTGGAAAGAGGTGGAGCCTCTTCTGCCCTGAAAGCATCCTACAGAGGCTTTTGCTGTGATATGCTAAGGATTGCAAGTAGGGGCTTATTTTTAAGAACATGAGAACAGGCTCGCTGGATCAGGCCAAAGGCGCCTCTATTCCAGCTTCCTGTATCTCACAGTGGCCTACCAGAGTGTCTTGAGAACGTTAGGTGATACGTGAATAATAGTCCTACTGAAAAATAGTTCACTGCTCTGTTGTCTAGGTCAAATATAATGCATCTTTTACAAGCTATTCTGAATATGTTTGGAACTATTGTTTTTGCACTCTGCTTGAATTTTTTTTTTTTTACAAACCATTCTATTCAGCTGTAAAAATACCAAAAACTGGAGGTAGGTCAAAAAATGCCAAGAATCCAGTAATAAATTCCTCCTCTGTATTGGGTTGCAAATAACTACAATAGAACGTTGAATACCCAGAAGAAATGTTCTTTAACATGACAGTAGGTTTGCATAATCAAGGGAGAACAAAAATGAAAAGCACAACTAAATTCTGGCAGAGATTGAATTGGTTGAGGGCCAGGAAACAGAGAGTGGGGGAAATTTTTCACAATGGAGAGAGGTGAAAAGTGGAGTGCCCCAAGGATCTGTCTTGGGGCCAGTGCTTTTCAACTTGTTCATAAATGACCTGGAGACAAGGACAAACAGCGAGGTGGCCAAGTTTGCGGATGACACAAAACTTTTCTGGGTGGTGAAAACCAGAAGGGATTGTGAAGAGCTGCAGAAGGATCTCTCCAAGTTGGGGGAATGGACAGCAAAATGGCAGATGCGTTTCAACATAGACAAATGTAAAGCGATGCACATTGGGGCACAAAATCAAAACTTCACCTATAGGCGAATGGGTTCTGAGCTATCTGTAACAGCTTAGGAGAGAGATCTTGGGGTGCTGGTGGACAACTCAATGAAGGTGTTAACCCATTGAGCGGCAGCAGTTAAGAAGGCCAATTCCATGCTTGGGGTAATTAAAAAAGGGGTTGAGAATAAAACAGCCAAAATTATTATACCATTGTACAAATCAATGGTAAGGCCGCATCTAGAGTATTGCGTACAATTCTGGTCACCGCATCTCAAAAAGAATATATTGGAGCTGGAACAGGTGCAGAAGAGAGCGACAAAAATGATTATGGGGCTGGGGCACCTCCCTTATGAAGAAAGACTGCAGCATTTGGGGCTCTTCAGTCTAGAAAAAAGGCGCCTGAGGGGGAACATGATTGAGACATATAAAATTATGCACGGGATTGATAGAGTCAATAGAGGGATGTTCTTTTCCCTCTCTCACAATACCAGAAGCAGGGGGCATCTACTGAAATTGAGTGTTGGGAGAGTTAAAACAGATAAAAGGAAATATTTTTTTACCCAGTGGATAATTAAACTACGGAATTCCTTGCCACAGGAGGTGGTGTTGGCATCTGGCCTAGATACCTTTAATAGGGGACTGGACAGATTTCTGGAGGAAAAGTCCATCGTGGGTTATAGGCCATGATGGGTTGGGCAACCTCCTTACATTAATAGTAGGCTACTTCAGAATGCCAGGTGCAAGGGAGTGGCAACAGGATGCAAGCATCTTGTTGTCTACTGAACTCGCTTAGGCACCTGGTGGGCCACTGTGAGATACAGGAAGCTGACCTAGATGGGCCTTTGGCCTAATCCAGCAGGGCTGTTGTTACGTTCTTATGTTCTTAGAGATATCTAAGGGCATTGACATAGATTGGAGCTCAATTCCAAATCCAAAATCCGTTGTGTTTGAAGGTCTGTTCTGAACTGTCTTTGACACTATTAATCATCTCCCCACCCCCACGCCACTTGACTTGCTTCACACTGTAGGTTTCTATGACGCTGTCCCCCTCCGGTTCTCTCTATGCCCGTTAAGTGTTTCCATAGGAGGAACCTCTTCCTCTGCCTTCTCGCTTTTCACCAAGGTCACTCAAGGATCTGTTCTCAATGCTCTGCTGTTCCCTCTTCCTATTGTCTGTGGGTAACTTCATCAGTACTTTAATTTACGCTGATGATACTTGCTGTACTTTAGACACACTTCATCAAAATTCCCCATTTCCAGCTGTGTATCTGAAATTCAGCTGTTGAGGATGATCTCAAACCCAATAAATCCAAATCCCAACTTAAAATCTTTTCCACCATGGTATAATCACAGAGAGCATCATCTCCCACCAGTTAATCAGTCACAAAGCCTTGACTTTAGCTTTCATTTTTTTAAAGTGTGTGTGTGTGTGTGTGTGTGTGTGTGTGTGTGTAATTTTCTTTCAGTGAAAGAATTGCTCTGGCTGTGTAATACCTCTCCTTATGCTAGCTTCCTCTCCACTCCCAGACCTGGTAATGAGCTCTTCATTCTTGCTGTCAAAGTCCTTCATGGCTTTGTGCTGTTTCCCTACCCCACCCTACCCCAGTTACCCTGTCCTTTTGTCTCGGTGTATTCCTGCGTGTGATCCCATTTCTCCAGTTCCATCACTCTAGGCTATTTGAAGCCTTGTCTGCTTTCTTTTTCCCTAATGCCTGGAACTCTGTTTCTGAACTCTCAGGTGATACTGCCCCCATTTCTCCTTTTTGAAATCTCTCCTCAAAATTCACTTTGACACAACAGCTTAGCTGTCATCCATATGGAATTACACATGCCTCCTCTAGTGGGACATGGTGGCGCTGTGAGTTAAACTGCTGCTGCTGAGCTTGCTGACTGGAAGGTTGGCAGTTCAAGACTGTGTGAAGAAGCAAGCTCCCATCACTTGTCCCACCTGCTGCCAACCTAGCAGTTTGAAAATATGTAAAAATGCAAGTAGATAAATAGGTACCACTTAGGTGGGACGGTAACAGCGTTCTGTGTGCCTGGGCATATAGTCATGCTGGCTACATGGCAACGGAAACTTGTCCTCAGACAAACGCCAGCTTTTCGGCTTACAAATGGAGATGAGCACCACCCCCTACAGTCAGTCGCAACTAGACCATTCAGTCATGGGGAAACATTTATCTTTACTTACCTGCAGTGTGAGCTCCTTGGGACAACGATTTCTTTTATATTGTTGGTACTACAGGAGGAATAGGGATAGGAATAAAGTACTACAATGACTGTATCCTATGGTTTCTTTTCATATTATGCAGACTATACAAGTGTGTCCCAGTATCCACGGTTTCAGTTACCCATGGACACCATGGATACTGGGAAGCCTATTAAAAAGACAGGGGAACATTAAACAAATCTCTTTTTTTAACGTTGTTGCATCAAAACCACTGATGTTCCTCTGTCTTTAAAAAGGCAGTTTCAGGTATCCACGATGGGGATCTGGAAAGGAACTGCACTGGATACCAAGGCATGCCTGTATACAATTTTGCTTTATGACCACAAGACAATTACTGCTCAACATGACTCCATACTGAAAAGTATTTTGAAATTTCTCTGGTCGTTGGACTCTGGAGGCACCTTGATATTCCAACTCTAGCAGTTTTTCTTTGGTTCCCTTAAAGCGCACACCATCTCTCCAGGATTCAATGTTTTTCATGCTACTGCAGTATAAATGTTTTGGTTTCACAGAGTCTTTTTGTGGGGCTGAGGATCAAACTGAATAAACAGGGATCAATATTACAATTGCGTATTTTCCTTTTTTTATATTAAATACCTTTTCAGAACTTCTAGTTCTGGGCTTTCAATTACAGTTCATAATTATTCATTAATGTTGCTGTATTCTATTCAGACTGATTCAAAACTGGTTCAGAAGTGGCTGGATGATGTAAAAGATTTCTTAATGAAAGAGCAAGTCATTCAACGGGATCCTGAAGGACTTCAAAAACAGCTTGATCAGTGCATGGTAAGTTATGCTGGCACACAATAGCTATGCTTAGTTTTGTTCCTTTTGTTCTGTGGCTATTTTTAAGCATTGTATGTAGTGCATCCCATGAAACTTCCCTGCCTTTGACTAACAAAGATGAAACTAAGTAGTGTTAGTTTACATTCCTTTGATTCGTGGATGACATGGTATCAAAGCGTACTTTTTGAATTTTTATTTAAAGATTGTTTCCAGATAGTTTAAAGTTACAACATTGGTACAGATGGCAAAATTGTTTTATCTTAAAACCAATCAATCAACAGTATTTGAAAAAAGTAGTCTTGGGGCCCAATCCTGAGGGCAAGAATGCTGGTGATAAAGCTGGCTAAAGATGTTGCAAATGTGCTATAAAGCACATTGGCAACAGCGCAGGAGGAGGGAGAATTGGCACTGCGCCAGTGCTAGTTAGCGCCAGGCCTCAGAGCCAAATAGAAGGGCCGCACTAGTACTCTAGTACTAGTACCAGTACTCTAGCAGCACTAGTGATCAGTGAGAAGATTTGGGACAGGGGAGAGGCAGGGAGGGAGCAGACTGGGTGAGGGTGAATCAGGCCTTAGAGAGGACGGAGTTAGTGGCAGTTTTTGCTGCCGCATCCTGAACCCCCTCCAGATTTAGTTGGCCTGATATGGGCCTCCTCAATTCTATGCCTGTTCAAACATTGGGGCAGCCAAGGAGACCTATTGCCACTTCCTTCCCCAGAGGAGACCCTAGCACAGTGATGGCGAACCTGTGACATGTGTTTACCACCACGTTTGGGGTGACACACCACTGTTCACCAACACCTGACAGAAATTGAGTTCATTTTACTCACTTTTCATTTTTTCAATTATTTTATGTTTCTTTATAGAATACATAGCACCACACATGATTGGACTGTATTTTTTATTTTAAATAAATGAATATAAAGGACTGTTTCTCTTTTGTTTGGGAGGGGGATTGACATACCAGTAGAGTCAAGTTAAGCGTTTTCCAAAGTTCTGACACACTGAGCCCAAAAGGTTTGACTGACCTAGCAGTAGCCTTGATTAAATCTGTGAATGTGGAGCCTGCGGCTATGGTGTTTGCACTATAGCACATTTTATGTATTTTAGATATTGCAAAAGGTAAGAATGATAAATATAGTCACAGTGCTTTTAAAAAAGTGAGCGGTATTTCATCCTATACTCTGCGAAGTATCTATTTAAATATGTTTTGTTCCGATTCGTGACCAGATATATGTTGTTGAAATGGAAAAGCTGGAGCTGTCCTTAAAAGAGATGAAAGAAATAGAGTCTGCTGTAAGAGGCCAGCCCGTTAATGCTTGGGTAAAATCGAAGCTGACAGATGTCCAGTCACAGTGGGAGAAATTGAGCAAACAGGTTAGTCACTGATAGTATTGCTCTTTATTTGCTTTATCGTATCTGTCACTCAGTGTTCACAGTAGTGGCTTTATTGTATACATCACGTGGGAGAGTTTGGTAGCTATATGATAACAATTAGACTTTAGTACTTTCTTTTTTAAATATGTATACATTCTCTCTCTTTTTTTTAAAGTGCCCCAAACAGCTATAAAGAAAATAATCACAGTGACATTACAATAAGAGAAAAAAAATATTTTTTTAAAAAAACCCAGTTTAAATCCCTTTAACGGTGAAAACATCATAGGTGTGTAATACTGATATAGCATGGTAATTATACAGACATGCCCTGGTATCCCCTAATTCGGTATCCCTGATTTCAGTTATCCACCTATATTACGGATCAGAAGGGAAACTAGGGTGGAGCATGTGGAGCACTGGCTCCAGGCGCTGTACTAAGAGGGGCGCTGAATTGCCCCCAGTTCCACCCCAGTTATGGAAATGACTGCACTGCAAGCAGTGTAAAGACAGTACAGTCATCTCCAGGCTCTCTCTGTGCTATTGTCAATCTCTCCTCCGGAGGACGGAGGGGTTCGACGACCTGTGCCTCCCCCTCTTTCTTGGTAGCCACTTTGGAAAATGCTTCCAGGTGAGTGCGCACAGGATGGCCGATGCATTATGTCCTCGCCAGGACTGCGGGCATCTCAGTTGGAGCGACTCGGGAAAGTGGGAATCAAGTTTCCTCAAAGAACAGCCCGTAGACAGGGAAAAGCATGCTGTGAATGAAAGGGACGGCGAGAGCAGGGCGGAAACCCGAACACAAGTGCCAGCACCAGCAGAAGTTGCACCTTGCCACGATCGATGGCAATATTTTGAGCGGAGGCGGGGAACCAGATCTCTCCTCTCCCCCCTTCACTTGCAGGCCTTGTCCACCCCCTCCCACCTCACCCGTTTGCAAGTGCCCCTCCTCCGGGGCTCTTCCTGAAAGAGGGAGCGCTGCCAATTGCGAGTAGTCGTCCTCCAGGGAGACATCACTGCAGGGCGCGGGGGGCGGGGCGCAAACTGCAGAGTTGTGACGTAACTGCCCCAGGGTGCTGGGATAGGACGTTATGCCTCTGCTATGGATATCGGGATGCCTATAAAGATAGGTGAACATTAAACAAAAATATTTTTTACCATGTTGCAGTAAAACCACTGATGTTCCCCTATCTTTAAAAAGGTGTCCCTAGTATCCATGTTTTCAGGTACCCCTGGGAGAGTCTGGAACGGAACCCAGCTGATACTGGGGCATACCTGTAACGTTAGCTGTGATTAGGATGTCCCCAGTTCAAATTGCATGTGGGTCTTAAGTTTCCTAGGTGATCTAAGGCAGCTTTTTGTCTCATTATCTGAAATATGGATAATTGCACAAATAAGAGGATTGTGAGATCTGCTGATCTAGGATTGGATCAAAAGTACCTTCCATTCAAGGAAGAACAGCTTTGCGCTTGAAATCAGAGAGCTGTATAAGAAATGGTACACTAAAACTTAAGATTATTTAACATTTGTGTAGTGCTTGTATTATCTTGATGTGACCTGAACAACAACCATGTGAGGTTGATTATCTTGATGTGACCAGTCCTTACAACAACCATGTGAGGAATGTAAGTAGTATCATCCCCATACTGCAGTGGGATAGCTGAAGCTGAGAGGAAGCCAGTCACTGGCTATTATAGAGGCAAGGTTTGAAGCAGGGACGTTGCCGTTTCTACGTCTTTTAAGAGCATGCACTATCTCTTGTTGAAGTGGAGAACAGCTGCTGCTGTACAGTAGAATCTACCTTTTATAGTTCTCTGTGAAGCTTATGTGCAAGTATTTTGCTGAATAGCTCTAGCAGCTACATGTCTTCTGCCTTTAGTTCTTTATATCTGATTTAATAAATTTTTGAAATGCTTTGAACACTTGGTGTTCAACATGGCAGTACTAAATTTTAACGTAGTAACATAAATAGTAAAATGCATAGAAAATAGCACCAGAGCCACCCATTTTCAAAGGTCTGCTGACTAAGTAACATTTTGAGAAACCTCCTTGAAAGTTGGCAAACTGGTAGCTTGATGGGTCTCTTTGGAGAGTGTATTTTATAGTCCCATTACCAAAAATGTCCTGCTTCACTCCCCCCTTCGAAATAGACTTCTGTAAGGACAGAAATGTCATCTTAAATGTGTTAATTTGTGACTTACGGTACTTGGGATGTTTAGACCATGATCATTTTGATACGAAGTGGTCTGGCACCTTTCAAAGTAGAGGCACTACAATAGTAGAGGTCAAATCAACCTTTTGGGATGAGGTTCAAGAAATGTTTGCATATCTAAATCTCACCCACCTCTGTTTCCTTTCACATCTGAAAAAGACTATTTTGTTTATCTTAAAAACAGTCAAATCAAAACAGTATTTTATCTTTTATAAAATTGTCTTTCAGAAGGACGTAATCATTTTATTATTGTATAAAATTCTCTCTGTGTTTGTGTGCCTGTGTCTCCGTGTGAGGGAATAATTTCAAGAGTGCCTTCAATCAGCTCCCAAATTTCAGAGTTCTTCTAAAAATTTAAACCTGTTTTCATACCCTGTTCCTTTCCCTGTTACAGTGCTTGAGGGCCAGAGGATCAATAAACATTTGAATATATTTTTTGTTTGTAATGTCTATACCACATGATTAAACTGGGTTGCTGTTTGTCGCATCTAATAAATCAGTGTTGCCTTAGACTCTGACAGATTTTGCCAAAGCAAAAATCAAAATGAGTTTTTCTACTCTCCACAGTGGCAGAACACATCTGCTGGTTTTTGGTGCCCAATGTTAATATTTCTTCTTGTTCTTGCAGACAACCCTGGCCCATATTGGATTGTGTCCCTATAATCTGTAACATAATCAATATCGATCAATCAATCGTATTTATATACCGCTTTTCAACACAAAGTTCACAAAGCGGTTTACAGGCAAATAGTAATAAAGTTAAATGGTTCCCTTTCCCAAAGGGCTCACAATCTAAAAAAATGCAGAACACCACCAGCAACAGCCACTAGAAAAGACACTGAGCAGGGGTGAATAGGGACAGTTACTCTCCCCCCTGCTAAATATAAGAGGAACAACACTTGACAAAGTGTCTCTTGCCCAGTTACCAGGGGTTAAACTTATGCACATATGTCTATTCTTCCATCCTCACACCCTTTCTTAGAAATCATCCTTAAAAGCTTAATGCTTCTTTCCGACTACACAGTACAGGTTAGTCCTCCCTATCTGAGGATTTGACAACTTTGGTCTCTGCCTCACATCTGGAGGGCCAACCTCTACCCTCTAGAAGTGACCGGAGGTGTCCTCTGGTCACATCCAGAGGTTTTCTGAGGCACAGGGAGGCTGCACATAGAGGGCCTGTCCAAGACACACTTCTGTTTCCCCCTCTCCAATGGAAGTGTGTCTTAGATGTTTTCCATAGGCATGGCCTTTGGTCTGGCAGGTCAGGTAAGCTCTAACCCACGGATTCGCTTATCCACAGTTTTTTGCATCCGAGGTCAGGCTGTATTTGTAGGTTAAAATGGGTATCATTAAGAACATTTATATACTGCTTCCCAACAGGAATAGTTCACAAAGTGGTTTACGTAGTAAAATAAATGAATAGAATATCAGTTTTCCAAGTGTCTGCTGATGTGAACCGGCAATTGCTGTCTCAGTACAGTCCTTTCGTGAGACTTGGCATGTGTCGAAGTCCTATTGCAAGGTTCTGAAGACTCTGAGAACCTGGAAGGAGAATGTCCCAGGAAGATGCCGCTGACTGGCAGTCAATGGCTCATGGGCTGGCAGTTGGTCTGCAAACCACACTTTGGGCTCAAGCCTATCCACGTTTCCGGCACTGATGCAGCTGCAATGCTGCTCTGAAGTAAGAGAGCAAATGTTCTCCTATATTGAGGAGGCAGCCATGACTTCCTCCCCTCACTGTAGGATGCAACTCACGCTTGGTTTGCACAGCTCCATCAGTGCTAGAAAATTGGATAGGATTGGGCTCTTTGAGTAGCACTGTTCTAGATTGAATTGGAACCTCCTGTCTGCCTGCTACATCCTATCAGTGTGCAATCATAGATTTGTTATAACTGTACTGAATACAACTTGAAATAAGCAGAATACTATTCATTTAGATTGGTGTGTGCCAGTAACCTATATTGCAAGACTTCGCTTTGTAACCTTAGAAAAAGCACTTTCTAGGCAATTTCTCATTTGAATGAAACTACTATCTAGAAAGTAAGAGGCTGAAAGTTACTGATATTTGTACTTTTTTGCCCCGTTAATCTGTTCTAAAATAAATGCTTTTACCAATTGTGTCCTCTTAATGTTTTTGGTTGAATTTTTAGATCATTAGTCAAAAAAATCAATTATCAGAAAGTCAGGAAAAAGCTGTAAACCTCAAGAAGGATTTGGCAGAAATGCAAGAATGGATGGCTCAAGCTGAAGAAGAATATTTGGAGAGAGATTTTGAATACAAGAGTCCAGATGAGCTAGAGAACGCTGTGGAAGAAATGAAGGTCAGAAATACTAGAAAAGCTTTATTTCATTAAAGCAATTTTTCTGAATCACTGAGCTTGTGTGTATGCTACCTATTATTGAAAATGAAATTGCTTAGTTGGGATGTTTTTAGGACTATACTGCTTTTAAAAAGACGTTAACTTCAAAAGGAGAAAAAATTCTGTTAAATAGTGGGAATTTCTTATTTCCAAGTTTTCCTTGCTGATCCTTCTTTCTAAGTGAGTGAATATGAGAAAGGGAGACAAAGTAACTTTGGTTTAAGAAAAATTATTTCCTTTTCAAGGCTTTACAGAGGAGCAGGTGTGCATCTGTGTGTTGTAGAGCCATGGCTAAGCCTTTTAGAAGTGGACAGGAAAGAACTTGCACTATCAAATGCTGGGAACTGGCTAGGTGTAGGATTCTTCCATGCTGGTGGGAAGTGGAACTTATTTTATTGGGTACCATGGGCTTACTGTATTTTGAGCATGGATGTTATTGATGGATGTTAAGCAGGAGCTGGCAGAAAGAAAAAGCTTATATTTCACTATACTGTGTGGCTATGGCAGATCGGGGTTGCAGTTCTGAAGGGCAGTTACAGTTCTTCAAATTGTAACATCAGGCAGTCCAGTGAAAATATGACAGGGGACAATAAAGCCTACACTTGTACCTCAATTTAGATTTTGCTTTATATGTTGTTTTTTATTGAGGTTTCATGATGGCAATTTAACCCAGAGAGAATTGGAAGAAAAGCATGAATCAAGAGAGCAAATCTAGCATGCATAATAATTTTAAATAAAACAAACCATTTTCTGTTCGTACATTTTCTGCTGTGTAATTAGAAGACTATTTTAGTGAATATCGTTAATTGTAACTAATTTTTACTTTGGTAGTTTTCCTGTAACATGATCTGGCTTTGATAGCAACAATAACAAGTTACATCTGGCCTGATGTTTTCTGGGATAATTGGCAAGCTATTCGTAATTTCAGATTTTAAAAATTATTCTGGGGCAATTAGAGAAGTTCCAGATGAGCTTTAGAAATCAAGATTTTCGACAGCATGATGAAATTGACTAAAAAATGACACCTTTTAGAATAACATAGTAAATTAGAAAGCCTGTTCTGACAATATGGCTGTAAACAGCATGGATTAAACGTATCTTTCTCGTCTCACATGCCATCCTGCTAACTGGGCAAGAGACACTTTTTCAAGTGGTATTCCTCTTATATTTAGTAGGGGGAGAGATATTGTCCCTCTTCACCCCTGTGCAGTGTCTTTTCTAGTGGCTGTTGCTGGTGGCGTTCTGCATTTTTTTAAGATTGTGAGCCCTTTTTTAGATTGTGAGCCCTTTGGGAAAGGGAACTTTATTATTATTTGCCTGTAAACTGCTTTGTGAACTTTGTGTTGAAAAGCAGTATATAAATACGATTGATTGATCCTGCTGCATCAGAAGTGCATGTGGGTGGATCATCTGAACCCCATATCAATGTGTGTAATAAATATTGCTTTAAAGTAGTATTTTGTCCCTAACAATTATGCATTTAAAGGACATTGCACTGAGTGGGTGAGGAAATGGGCATGCATGCACTGTTCCTCTGGCAAAGGGACCAGGCTTATCTAGCCTGCATTATTATTGTTGTAGGTGTAGGGGGAATCTTTGAGAATAAAATTGTGAGAATTTGGCAAACTGTAGAGACAATATTGTATAATGGCGGGCAGAAGATTTAGCTGAGAGGGTTAATGCTTCCGTTTGCCTGAAGATACAGCTGAAGATCTCAAGGTCGTGAGCTCGGGACTGCCGGAAGTCTCTGAGAGCGGCAGACCTTGCAACTGCGGCTGATTAGAAGCTGAGCTTCAGCTGCCTCATGGGAGGAGGAGTGTGCTGAAGGTCAGCTGCGTCTCTGGTGAGAGCAGGGAAGCATCAGCCAGCAGAAGACAGACGAGTGGCTAAAGAAAGAAGGCTAAATCCAGAAAGGAAGATCTGAATGCGTGTAGTTCTTGAAAGACAGAACATTCTGTAAATTGTAAAAACCTTCGGGTTTATGAATAAAGTCTGCCCATGTAAACCGCCTTGAGTTGTAGTCACTGGAGAAATCTGGTGATCTTAAGAAAGGCGGTATATAAATACATGTATTATTATTATTATTATTATTATTATTATTATTATTATTATTATTA
>JAJKFI010000050.1:8241351-8291434 GCA_029204185.1 Lerista edwardsae
TATTATTATTATTATTATTATTATTATTATTATTATTATTATTATTATTATTATTATTGTCACTTAGTGATGAGTCTTGGGTTCAAAAATGTACTCAGCAGTCAATCTTATTGGATGACAGTGATTTGTATCTCTCTTGACTTGGAAATTGTAAGAGTAAAGTGAGTTAATCCCACGTATGCTCTGTGTATAGACTAATACAAATGTGATTAAGTAATTCACCAGAGCAACAGATGGAATTCTATGGAATCCATGAACTGCCTAGTTAGGCTCCATCATCTTAATATTCTTAGTATTGATTTTCACACATTTAGACAAGTATCAACTGGTTTCTTTTATCTAGACAGCGAGTCTTTCCCAGTGTCTGACTTTTATCCTTATTATTATACTTCCTATTGTTATCATCATCATCATCATCATCATCATGATCTTTGCTTAGAGTAATGGATAGTGGAGAGTTACACATTTATGTAATGAAGACTAAGACTTTGGAATTGGGTTCAGCCAGTCAGTATTCCCTTTCTTTAAGCAGAGAGCAAAAGAGGATGTTATGCAGAAGGAAGTGCGGGTTAAAATTTTAAAGGACAACATCAAATTATTAGCTGCTAAACTGCCATCTGGTGGTCAGGACTTGACAACCGAGCTCAACCTTGTATTGGAGAACTACCAGCTGCTCTGCAATCGGATCAGGGGAAAATGCCACACTTTGGAGGTATAGTTCTTACAGCCTTCTATTTTTGTCATCTGATTATGTGATTATTATTTTTTAAAGTAATTTATCCAGTACTGATTTTAGATGGTGTTTTTATACGATTTGTGTTTTATACTTGACAAAATAAGCATATGCCAAAGACTCCAATATTAAAAGGAATGCACAGTGTTTCTCTTATACATTTGAGTGATAGGGAATGTTTTTCAAAAACCCAAGGAATCCTGTGTAAGCAACTATATTTTAATGTGGCCCCAATTTTCTCAGGAAGTGTGGTCTTGCTGGATTGAGCTGCTCCACTATCTGGACCTAGAAACTATCTGGTTGAATACTTTGGAAGAAAGGATGAAAAGCAGTGAAAACATAGCCGATAAAGTGGATGCTGTCAATGAAGCTCTTGAGGTATTGTGGGTGCTCAATGAAGTTGGTATATGTCCAGGAAAAAGGATAAAAGGACGCGCTCTACGTGGGGCTGCCTTTGAAGACGGTCCGGAAATTACAACTAGTACAGAACGCGGCTGCTCGGGTGGTTGCTGGGGCACATCGGTTTGACTCTGTCGAGCCGTTGCTTCGGCGACTACACTGGCTGCCGGTTCTGTTCGGGCCAAATTCAAAGTGCTGGTTTTGACCTTTAAAGCCCTTTACTGCTCAGGCCAGGGTATTTGAGGGACCGCCTCCTCCCATATAATCCCACCCGTACTCTGAGGTCATCTGGGGGGGCCTTTTGACTGTGCCACCACCAGGAGAGGTGAGAGGGGTGGCGGCCAGTAGGAGAGCCTTCTCGGCGGTGGCACCCCAACTTTGGAATACCCTCCCCTTAGAGTTAAGAACTGCTCCCTCTTTGGCAGTACTTCGGCAGGGGCTGAAGACCTTTTTGTTTCAGCAGGCTTTTAGTTGCTGACAGGCTGGCTGGTCTTTGCATTCTTTTTATATTTTTGTACATGTTATGATCCATGGGATTGGCTGTTGTACGTTTTATTTTTAATATTGTTTTTAATTATTGTCTTTTAATTATGTTGTAATTTTTTAATGTGTTTTTAACTTTGTAATGCCGCCTTGAGTGCCTCCGGGCAGAAAGGCGGGGTAGAAATTTAATTAATTAATTAATAATAATAATAATAATGAATGCACATGGGCCACTGTTTCTTAGAAGAAATATTTTACTGTTCCATTTAAAGATGAGATGGCTGCAATGGTAGTGAATCTTAGTATTACTTTTTGTAATGGTTTATTATACGGTATATAAACCTGTACAGGCATCCTGCCATATCTGCAGGTTGCATGCCTGCAGTTCTACTTACCTATGGTTCTCAAATCTCCCTGTCATGTTCATGACTCACCTTTCTTTGTTTGCAAATGTTTTGCAAAATGAAGATTTTTTTTTTCCTTTGGAACAGGTAGCAGACAGTGAGAATCTAGATTCATAGCTGCTGGAGGAATGCTACAAGAGGCTACAGTAAGAATGCTAGCAGTAAATAGACAGCAGAGAACTTCCTGTTAGCATTCTCACTATCTCTTCCTCTAGCAGCAATGAATCTAGTGTCTCGCTGTCTGCTTCCTGTTACAAAGCGAAAAGAAGAAAATTTTCCTTTTGCAAGGCATTTGCAAACAAAAAGAGGTGAGTCATGAGCACAATGGGTGGGTGGGATTTGAGTAGGGTTCCCTATCTGCAGTTTTGGGTATCCAAACATATCCCCCACGGATACAGTGGGGAAACCCATATTTAATAATAAATAAAATTTGTATTGTGCATTTATACACTCATTAATTTTGGGAGTTCTGATAATTGATGAATGCGGTAAAATATACTTGTATTTTTGCTGATGAAAATACAGGTGTGTTACTGTAAAATGTTGGGGCAATAGGCCCAATGCTACCCAAATTTCCAGCACCAATGCAGCTGCAATGCAGCCTCAAGGTAAGGGTACAACATTCCCTTATGTTCGGGATGCCTTGTGATTTCTCCCCCCCCCCAGTTGCAGTATGCCGCTCATGCCCCATTGACAGGACTGTACCAGCACTGGAATGTTGGATGGGATTGGGCCTTTAGTGTATTAGAAAATCAACAATGACATTTTAGTTTAATTCTCTTTTGTTAGTCTCTGGAGTCTGTTCTGCGCCATCCAACTGATAATCGGACTCAAATTCGAGAACTTGGTCAGACATTAATTGATGGAGGGATCCTTGATGAAATCATCAGTGAAAAATTAGAAGCTTTCAATGCTCGTTATGAAGAATTAAGCCATTTGGTAAGAATTTGTATGGTTGGTAGGAAATTAATCTGTGTAACCTTGAAATGGAAAGACAACTCTGCTTTTGCAATTACAACTAAGGTAATTAATCCAAAACAAGGCATAATAAGAATGGTGAGCAGTTGGGTTGTGGTAAGATACAACTAAGGGTGCAATCCTAACCCGGAGTTAGGCCGGCACAGTTATGCCAGCAAAGTTTGGCTGGCATAAGGGACACCGTGAAGTATGTTTGGACCACTTTCAGAATCAGAGAGGCCAGCACACAGATGTGCTGACTCCAAGAGTGGTCCAAACACCCTTTACAGCAGCCCTTGTGTCGGCCAAACTCTGCTAGCCGAACTGTGCTGGTCTGACTCCAGGTTAGAATTACACCCTAAGTGTTTTTTTAAAATGACAAGTTAAAGTATGGAGTAGGTATTTTAATTCATCTTATTATTAGTAGGATGCAATTAAAAGGTTGCAAGACTTCCAGGTAAAGATAGGAACAACTTTGTGTTTTCCAGTCTAATCAAGGATATAAATGGTAACATTTTTTAATTTTATGTGTGTGAGAGTTTGAAATGTTAAATTTAGGTTTGCAGTAATGACTAGGAATATTGCTAAAGGCTTTCTCACCCAGGTAAGCAGAACTAATCGTACTATAAAAGAGAGAAACCAGCACTGTAGTGGCATATGATGTATTTAGGCCTGCAACAGCTCTAGCTATTCTTTTCCACAAACAGCTCCTTTTGTAAATGTTTAATACAGCAGTTTAGACTTTTAGTTGTATTTTTATTGGATATAGCTTTACTCAATTCAATCACAACTAATTCTGAAGACTGATATGGTAAATCTTTTTAAAAGAACTGCTTTCTCCTCAACTTGGATAGAATAGTAACTTTGAATAGTCTTTAGAATACAACTCAAAGGAATTCATGAGAACTAGAGATTTTGCCTAAGGACAGAAGGCTGAATAGATGTATATTTCAGCTGTTATATCCTATAAATGGGAGGGGGTTATTTATAGAACACTATATATACCAGTATTGGTATGATGGTCAGTAGTGATTATAGCAGTGATTCACGAACCTTTTACTACTTTTTAAAATGACACTCTAGTGAGACCTATCTAGCTTTACAAGACAAAAAAAGTTTCATTTTACCAGCTGTCCAAGCCCCTGTTTTTATCCTTTTTACTATTGGGGGGGGGGAGGAACTGCCTTCTAGAGCATTTGTTGAGCTCCACATCCATTAGATCAGGACCATTCTAGTGGTTTTACGTTCCCCTTTGCCTGGGCTTCAATAGGCACTGTTTGCCTATTTGCACATAAATGTGAACATGCTGCTCCATTTCAGTTTCCATAGGATTCAATACATTGCTTGTCAGCTTGTCAGTTTTACAACCCACCACAAATTGGTTTGCGACCCATGAACTACAGTTTGGGAACCACTGGGTTATAGCATCATGAAGTCATACTTCTGTCTATCTTCTAACCCTCCATGTTGCTGTTCTACAGGTTTAGATGAGAGGTGTTGATGAGAGGGAGTAATGGTATGTATGCTTTGTATGGACTCTCAGGTGTTGCTCAATCATTCACCTTCTAGGATAGTATCTCAAAACTTTAAGAATATGATGCTTGAGTTCAGCTCTTGACAGCAAGAAAGAAAACAGAGGGCAGTGTTTGCAGTTCTAATTTTATTTTGTGTCTGTGTACCATATTTATGAACAACTGCAAAATACTTGTGTTGTGCACTTACTCTTTGGTTCCCCTTTTTAGGCAGTGAGCCGGCAGATTTGCTTGGAACAGCAGCTTCAGACAATGAAGGAAACTGAGCACATGTTGCAAGTCCTACAAGAAAGCCTAAAGGATCTGGATAGGCAGTTGACATCTTATTTGACTGACAGAATAGATGCCTTCCAAATGCCACAGGAGGCACAGGTACTTGCCACACATAATTTTGAGACATAGGATCAGTAGTGAAATTTAGGGGGTTTGCCCAGGTTCTATAGAACCGGTTGTTAAATGGCCAGGCCCCACCCACTCGTTTACCTTGGCTGGCGTCAGGTTTTTTTTTGGCTCCGGCTATGACATCGTAGAACCAGTTGTTAATTCATTTGAATTGCACCACTGCATAGTATGATGATAGATAGATGGATAGCTCCCTGAAGAGAGTCTTCGCTGTATAATGTAGGGCGGGTTGGTAGGGGATGTGTGGGTGGGTGGAGAAGCAGATACATACAGATACATAGACCAGGTGACTCTGACAGAAACAGCCATGACTAATGTAGACATTGTTGCATTCACACTTCTGTAGTGTGATTTATTGCTAGTAAGGTTGATATCTGACATTCCCCTGCTCCTGTAATGACTTGGCAGAAAATCCAAGCTGAGATTGCTGCTCATGAATCCACTTTGGAAGAACTAAAAAGAAATGTGCGGTCACTAAAGCCAGCTTCCCCAGAATGTAGAACTTCTCGTGGTGGGTCTCATCTGGATGCCTTGCAGGTAAATATTGCAAATACTGTACTTAACATTGCCAATTCTTCTTGTTTACTTGGAGCTAGACTGTAATCAATCATATAATTAAAAAATGAATAGAGGGTGTGCTTGTTATATGAAAAAAACCTCAGTCCTCCCACTTGAATTGATTTAATGGAATTCTAAATTGCTCATGATTAGAATACATTTCTTCACTTTGACTTAATTATCCAGAAAGAGAACAGGTTGTCTAAAATAGCTGCTTTAGGAATAAAACCATGTTTTGAATTATTTCAAAGTTCACATTGGGTGTGGTTTTTAGTAGTCATTTTTGCTGTTACAAATTTTATGTGCTTGTTTGAGGATTTGTTTATGTGCAGTGGAAAAACAAAAATAATGTGATGAAATCACAATGGCATCTCAAGAATAAAGTGTTATAAAAAGGAAAGGAAAGGTTTCCCCACGACCGAATGGTCTAGTCGTGACCGACTGTAGGGGGTGGTGCTCATCTCCGTTTCAAAGCCTGTAGAGCCGGCGTTTTTGTCCGATCATGTGGCCAGCATGACTCTATGCCGTAGCGCACGGAACGCCGTTCCCTTCCCACCGAAGTGGTCCCTATTTATCTACTTGCCTATCTACCTATTTATCTACTACCCTATTTATCTAGATGCTTTCGAACTGCTAGGTTGGCAGGAGCTGGGACAAGCAACGGGAGCTCACTCCGTCACGCAGTCTCGAACTCCAAACCTTGTGGTTGAAAGCCCAGCAACAGCGGATTAACTCGCTGCGCCACCAAGTGTTATAGTAATAGGTTATTTCGGTTATCCTTACACAGATTGAGTAACCTCATTGTCACGTTACGGCATATCACTCATGATAAAGAGAAACAGTTTCTTGATATGCTAAATGACAATGCCCTAGAACAGTTTGTCTTGAAACCAGCCGGAGAAAAGGCGAGCCTGGGCTTTATCCTTTCTAAGTAGTACGCTGAACTTGTTGAACCACTACATTGGCCATAATGCTGTCCAGGATCTTGAATGTTAAACTCAGACAAATTTTATTTCCAAATGTAAGTACATCTGAAGCAGGAAACCTGCGAGGGAGATGGTTGGACCTTCAAATTACAGGGTAATAAAAGAGAAACTGGAAGAAAATGGAGATTGCAGAAAAGCAGATTGAATTATTTGCATTGATCCAAGACGATGTAGGACAGATACCTGTGCTTAAAATTATTTTGTTTAAGTCTGAAAAACTGAGAGAGAGAATAGGTGATATTATTGTTGTTATTATTATCAATAATAAATCTAAGTGGTGCTGAGTAGCAGTTGCAGGGGAGGCAGAATAGTTTGGGCATACATAGGAAGCAGAATTAGAATGCTTTTGGTCTGGTCCATCAGGATTGTGTTGGTGAGATTTTTGAATCTCCTTGCATTTCTGTTAGTCAAACCTTTTCTGCCTTATAAAAACAGAGAAAGCTCCGGGAGGTATCTACGAAATACCAACTTTTCCAGAAACCAGCCAATTTTGAGCAACGTATGCTGGATTGTAAACGGGTTCTGGATAGTGTAAAGGCTGAACTTCATGTCTTGGATGTGAAAGATATTGACCCAGATGTAATCCAATCTCATTTTGATAAATGCATGGTAAGATCAAATCTGGCTAGATTTCCCCTTTTTATGTCCAACTGCATGTTTTCCCCTTTGTGTTTCTGAACTTGCTTAGCAACACAATTGTGTGTGGGTTTGTTCAAAAGTGAATCCCACAGTGTTCATTGGAGTTTATTGCCAAGTTAAGCATACACAGCAGCTATTTTCAACCACTGTGCAGTGAATGGTCTGCAGGTGTGCCACTGGAATTTGGGAGAGGGTCATTTGTTAGTAGGGGCATTGGGGTGTGTGAGTCTTCCACCAGCAGCACAGTATGCTTTGGTAATGGTTAAGAAACAGATGGTGTGCCTTGACAATTTTAACACCTTTTCAGTGCCAGGAGATGAAAAGATAGAAAATTGTTGATACATAGCATGGCAGCCCAAGGTGCTTTGCTTCTGTCTGCCACTTGAAATGAATATTCCCACAGCCTTGAAGTATACTTGCAGAACGCTTTTGCTGGTGGTGAACAACTCTGATAAAGAGTAGCTTTATTGAGTGATTATACCAAGCTTCAAGAATATCATTACCGGAATGATGTGATTCAAAGCAGAACATATTCTAAGTACACTCTTACTTAACTCTTCAGTTGAACAGAACATGCAGCCAAGTTTGGGAATTGTTATAAAGCCATTTTTGTCTTATTGGTATTAATTCAATCAATCAATCAATCACTAGTATTTATATACCGCTTTTCAACACAAAGTTCACAAAGCGGTTTACAGGCAAAAACAACAACATTAAAGTTAAATGGCTCCCTGTCCCAAAAGGGCTCATAATCTAAAAGAATGGAGAACACCACCAGCAACAGCCACAAGAAAGACACTGTGCTGGGGTGAAGAGGGATACAATTGAACAAATCACCCTGGTTCTTAAAGCTCTGAACACCAAGTGCCTGAATAGAAGTAAAGAATTGATTGTGTGTGCAAGGGCAGAAGGGAGGAGAAAAAGAGGATGAGGCATGTGATGTTGCAGGATTTTTGCAACAGGACCTGCAAAGGCAAGCATTCAGATATTATATGACACATGTAATTCTAATAGTTATTTGGAAGTGGAAAAAAACATAAGTTAAATGGTAACCAAAGTGTATATTGTACTGGTTCTAGAAACTCTATAAGACCCTCAGTGAAGTAAAGCTTGAAGTGGAGACTGTAATCAAAACAGGAAGACAAATTGTACAGAAGCAGCAGACAGACAACCCAAAAAGCATGGATGAACAATTGACAGCCCTGAAATTTCTTTATAATGATCTGGGTGCACAGGTAAGAGTAGAGTCTCATTTTTCTAAGTGCAGCTTTGCTTCATTGTATAAAACAAATTCTACCTGTTGGAATATAAGATATCTTAAATCTTAAATAATATAATAATATAATCTTAAATAATATAATATCTTAAATCTGTAGAACAGCTTGTGTCATTAATACAGCTTAATACTCCACTAGATGATAAGCTTCTATTTGATCTGCTAAGCATTTTTTTATGTGAAGAAAGCTGGAAATGTCTTTCAAGTATTCACTGCTGCCCTTTGCACTCCTGAAGGGACAAGGCTCATTGAGTACATCAGGCTGCTTCTTTAATAAGGCTAGTGGCTGTAACAGAAGCATCCAAGAAATTTACAGCTATGCTTGTGGTTGGTTTCTTCATTGGTTATCTTTTTTATGATTAGGGAAGTGTCAGTGTGTGTTGCTTTTTTAAATGATTTATATCCCACCTTTCCCTCCAAATAAAAAGCATGCTCAGGTGGTGTATAACAGAAAACAGTAAAATAGGAATGAAATATAAACTGCAAAAATAGTACGTAACATAACAAAATACAACCACAAAACCCCAAGCAACTACAACTTCTCAGACGGGAAGCCTGAGTAAAAAAGCAGTCTTCTCATAGTGCCATAGAACCAGCATGGTGACATTTTTCTGTAGGTTAAATTGCATTGTTGTAAGCCGCCTTGTGTGCCTGTGGGCAGAAAGGCGGGGTATAAATCGAAGAATCATCATCATCATCATCATCCAATTTATACCCCGCCTTTCTGCCTATAGGCACACCAGGCGGCTTATAACAATGTGATTTAACCTACAGAAAAATGTAATAATAATAATAATAATAATAATAATAATAATAATAATGGGAGTTGCTGAGAGTAACACAGGTCTTTTTTGTTCTATTTTTTAAATAAAAATCATGAGGATGATACAGCAACTACTGTGGTACCTTCAGAAGTATCTCCTGCTGTTCTTGTTGTGCCAGCTATTGGGGGGGGGGATCAAATCCTGTAATGCAAATGATGAACCTGCTCCAAAAGAAGCTAAATCTTAACAGCTGGAAGCAATTCCTCTAGCAGGCAGCTGCAGGGGCTGGAAGGGTATCAGTCCCATTGTCTATAATATGACAGCACTGTAATATTATCAGCAATTGTGTCCCTTAACTACTGCTCTTATTACTGAAACAGCATTCTTTATCTCTGATTTTACTTGCTGGTCACTGAATGCGTTTTGTGATTTTTATGCAGGTCACTGAAGGAAAGCAAGATCTGGAACAGGCATTGCAGCTGTCACGTAAACTCAAGGAAGAGTCTCTGTCCTTGTCACAATGGCTAGAGGCTACAGAGGCTGAATTAGTGCACAAGTCCACCTCGGAGAATTTGCTTGCTGACCTGGACACTGAAATTGCATGGGCTAAAGTAAGCAGCATTAAACCTTGTGCCTAGAGACTGGTGTCCTTCCTTGTCTCATCTACATCTCTTTATTCTTTAAACTTTATTATATCCCTGCACTGAATTTGGTCAATTTTTTGCGCAAGAAGCTTCTAAACCAAAAAGGCCCACCAACAGAATTGTCTCCTAGAATCACTTGTCCCTCTATACTATTGCTTCCATTTATCCTGCTTCATATGTTAGAAGCCCATCTGCGAGACTCCCAAATTTTTGCTAGAAATGTGCCATTTTGAAAACTACATTAAAAAAGGATGCAATTTCCCCAGTAGCATTTTAGCCAATTTTGTTTTTTCTGTTTGGCTTATTCTCCCACAATTAGATATAGATATTGCATACAAAAAATGTAATCCAATAACTAACAGTACTTATTCTGCTGTTTGTTCCTTGTTTACATTAAGCTGAGCCACAAAGTTAATGTATGTTTTAAAGCAGGATTTTGGAATAGCTATAATTGCTTACTACTGAGCAGATGGCAGTCGGCTATGTCAAAGCATTTATGCTTGGTGGCTGTAACTAAGAGCTTAGAATTCTAGATCTCTGGCAGTTGTTCCACAGTACCCAGTTCCAAAACCATTACATATGGCACATGGTTATTGTGTCTGCAAGTGTTTGTCCTCTGTTCTTTTAGTGCAGTAATGTCGGAGACCTTTTAAGGCATGTATACATTTTTTAAAAAATCTATCAAAGGAGTGTTTACATATTGAAAAAATCAGCAAAAGGAGCAAATGACACAAAACTCATACTAAATGAAAATTGTTTCCCCTGTATGTTGCAAACTTAGGGTGGTATCACCCCTAGTTTTTCTATCTCTGGGAGCTCCATCTACCAATAGGAGAAGCAAGATGGTATCCTTGCATAAGTAGAACACTCCTGTCATCAGTGGAGGAAACTGCCAATTGTGGAAGTGGTAGTCATGAAGCCATTGAAATAGACTTGATAACATATCTCATCCCTACTCAAGCTTTACTGTGCTTTTTTCAAGATGTCCGTGATGGTTTAGCCACAAGATAAGTAAAGTAGTGGTCTTCAACTTTTTTTGTGTGCCACAGCCCAAATGAATGAGATTGGGCCACTGACAGTCATGCCCCCCAGGACCGGATCTGCCCTTCCCTGCATCTTGTATCTTCACAACAACCCTGGGAGTTAGAAGCCTGACCAGGGCCGGCCGTAGGAGCTGTAGTGCAAGACAGTGAGAAAAGGTTGTACAGAATGATATCAAGAGCTCAGTTTTGATAGAGCAGTAAAATGATTGGATTGGATCCATGTAACCTCTTGCACGGGTCTTGAAAGGTTGCTGTGACCTCCTTCCATGAGGCTTTGCAACCCCATTGGGGTCCTGACCCACAGGTTGAAGAACACTGAACTACAGCATTTAATTTTATCTTCCTTTTGTATATATTTTTCAACATTTTGCCTTCATGAACTGCTGAATTGCGCCAGCTTCGGAGATGAGCATATTTGATTCAGTGCTCAGCAGTGGTTTCTTTTTCCATTAATGTTGTACAGTTGTTAGCTTTATGAATTTAATTGGTGGTTTTAATTATTAATTTATGTTTTGCAGAATGTCATGGTTAGTCAATTTTTTTGCCTAATTGAGTATAAAAAGTCATTAGTCTACAAGGAGGAGTATTGTGTATTGGGATTTGATGTTTAAAATGGAACAGTACAAGTTTTTGTACTAAAGAAATAGTACAAAGGAAATTTGCAAATTTCTGGATGTATAACCTAAAAGTGCAAGGGGGATCAGTAATAAGAGATGCCTACATTAAACTCTGCGTTAAAATCACTGGGTCCTGAAAACAGTGGAGGAAAGCTGCATACTGGAGATGCACAGGAACCCAAGGAATAGTTTCAGAGAGTGTCTGAGGGTGAGGTGTGATATTAAATACCCGCCTAATCACGTTTGTGGATAGGGCAATTGAAACTGCTCTTCCAGAGTCTATTCCATGTTTTATAGTTCCCAAGAAACTGAGCACAGATTTGGACACAGAAAACAGCGTCTTAAATTTCCCTGCCAAACATCAAGAGAAGATTTGCAATTTCATAGCTTCGATTTAGAGGAACTGGAAAGCTGACTTCCTCACATTGACTCAGCTGCTGGGAACATGAACTTCATGCTAGGATGTGATTCCCTTGAGTGCAGTTCCATGCTTGGTCCCATCAACATCTGTCTCCTATTCCAGGACTAGATCACTTGTAAGGAGCACTAGAAGGTGCACATCTCTCTTCAAGTTGTCCAGGCTGTTCGTTAGTGGCAATCCAAGTGCTGGCTGAACTTTGGGTCCTTGATACAATTCACAAGGGTGTTGATCACAACCAATACAAGACTCTTGAATGAGAGAATTTCCTTTTGGATTGGTGGCTCAGAATATTTTTGGCATCGGGAGCTATGAGTCGCATCAGCTCCCTGGAATTGAGAACCATTTCTTGGGACTCCAAAGTTTCAAACATTTCAGCCAACAAAGGGACATCTTGATTCTCATAGACAGTGTGATAGCAAAGGTCTATGTGAAAAGACGCCCGCAAGACAAGAAAAGGCAAGAGAGGCCTGTTTAGGGAGGCCTGTGATCTATTCTGGGAGATGGAAAGCCATCTGAAGTTGATCAGAGTGGAACTACTTCTAGGAGACCTGAACATATCTCAAGTCATCCTATTCTTGACCAGTATGAATGGTAGTCGAACCCAGATGTGCTTTCAATGTTGTACAATAAATGTAGACCAGTTACCACATATTCACCCCATGTTCACCCCAATGTTCACCCCAATTGTTGCAACTGAATTGGAGAAATTCTTCTTATAATTTTGGATGAACAAGGTTGCGCAGAATGAACTCAGTGACCCTGCCCTGGCCTCACAGCATCCTGTGTGGCTCCCCTTTGCTTTGTCTAATTTTTCTAGTGCTTCACAAATCAGGGATGAGTGGGTAAGAGCTGTCCTTGTATCACCTTACTGGTCTTGGAAACCATAGTTCTCAAACCAGGTGCAAATGTTGGTTCAATCCCAGTGGCAACTGTGATTCTGGAACCGTCTTCTTCACCGGCCCAGTTTGTCATTGGCAACCCAAGATGTTTCATTTAACTGCCTTGTTATTGAGCGGGAACAGCTGTAGAACCTTGGATACTCCAACAATGTCACTTCAGTGTTTCAGTAGGCCTGACCAACTTCAGTAGTTTCACCAACCCTGGGGCCAGGTCTGCAGACTGCCACCCCTGACTGCTGCCCCACACCCACCTGAGCGTTACAGAGCCTCGTGCAACACTTGGCTGCTGTCCAAAAGCGTTGTAATGCCTTTGGATAGCATTTAATTACTTTTTCTGCTTCCCTGGAGGGCAGAAGGATGATAGTGGAGGTGCTGCCGCCACCACCTTTAAAGGGCAGTGTCTGGGGCTTCTGTCCCCCTCAGACAACGGCACGACCACCGCTGGTACAATGCCACTGGCACATATTTTTGCCTTGTTGAAGACTCAAGCAGGATAACCTCTGGATATCTGCCATCTGTCGGAATTTCTCTAGGATGGCCTACTCAAGAGTGAGCACAAGCACCTTGGAAAACCAGGTCTCAGCCATTGCCAGTATCTTGGGGCACAGCAGGGGTGGGGCCTGTCTTCGCATGCACGCACACACACATCCTAATGTCAGTTTGCACACACATCTTAACATTTTCCACAAGGATAGAGTGGCCCTTAGAATGAACCCCTCCTTTATCCCAAAGGTGAATTCTAGCTTTCATCACTCAAAGGATATTGTCCTCCCATGTTTCTGCCCCATGTCCCATTTCCAGGAGTGAGACTGGCACTCGCTGGATTTAAGAGGATCATCATTTTTAATTCATGATAAGACTTCTTCAAGTTGAGAGCCTTATTCATCTCATTTAGGCACTCCTGCGTGGGCACCAAAATATTGCCTTCTATATCATGCTTGCTTAGGGGCCTGCACTAGGGAGGCCTATAAGGTGATGGGCAGGGAAGCATGACCAGACATCACACAGAACAATCTGTAGTTCCTTCCTGTCCTTGGAGGTGGTATGGAAAGTGGTAACATGGAAACCTGTACGTTGATGCGCTGATACATTAACGTGAACAGCTTTTGACATGAACAGCTTTTGCAACCAAGACTTTTAGAAGATTGTACAGAACTTGGCATTATAATTCTCACCCTTGTTTGGGGGTTCTGCTTTTTGGCATCCCAGCAGTAAAGAGACTATTCCGTACCAGGAACCACAAGAGAATGGGAAAATTGGACTCTGCCCATGAATTTTCCTTCCCTGTGGTTCTGGAGTGGGTCAGTCTACCCATCCTGGCTAGACTAGTGTGGGCTTAGGCAGTTTAAGCCCTGGGGTACATGTTTCATTTAGTAGGAAAGTTAGATAATGACTGAGAGTGCAATCCTGATCTGGAGTTAGGCCGGCCCTGTTAGGCCAGCAAAGTTTGGCTAGCACAAGGGCCATTGTAAAGTGCGTTTGGACCACTCTCGGAGTCAGGGAGGATGGCGCATGTCTGTGTGCTGGCCTCTCTGACTCCAAGAGTAGTCCAAACGTACTTTACAGTACCCTTGTGCTGGCCAGACTTTGCTGGCCTAAACTCCAGGTTAGGATTGCACTTTTAATGAGTTGCAAGTTATCATTGCTGCATGGGACGAGGCTTTCCAGGTACTCAGTTCAGACTGGTGTTGAGAGGAAGCCTCTCCCCTTGGAGCCATGCCCCTGCCTAGCAAAAGGAGGAGCTTCTCAGCAAGCAAGAGACTAACCCATACTGGAGCCACAGAGAAGGAGAATTCACAGGTAAGCTCAAATTTTCTCCATTTTTACTATGCATTTTGCCCTGTATTTAAATTGCTGGTAATTGCTTACGTTGTACAAAGAAGCAAGCTGTTCAATTAATTAACGTAGTGTTAGGTCAGGAACGCTTCTAATGCCATATTTGAAAGTGCATTCTTGAGGAATTTGGTGCGGTGCTGCTCATTGTTCTTGTTGTCTTCTAGAATGTGCTGAGAGAACTGGAAAGGAAAAAAGTTGATCTTAACAGCATAACAGAGAGTAGTGCTGTAATCCAAACTTTGGTGGAAGGCAGTGAGACGTCTTTGGAAGAAAAGCTCTGTGTTCTTAATGCTGGCTGGAGTAGAGTCCGGACCTGGACAGAAGATTGGTGCAACACGCTTTTAGTAAGCTGAATATATAAGCTGTGCATGAAAATATTTGCTGCCATTAAAAGTTTGATTAGTAGAATTATCCGTCTGTGAAGATGTCCAACGCCTGGTAGGATTTAATAGAGTAGGATATATTTATGATGGTCTATTACTGTATGGTGTAAATGTAGGAAATTGTTGGAATGCCTACGATGAGGACAGATGCAAAGACTTCCTGTGTATAGAGTTCAAGCTCCTTAGTAATGAAAGGATGTAAAGTATACAGAACATCCCTAACTTACATGCATTAGAGTTAAAAGCATCCAAGTTACAACAGGCTTGGTCGGGGCTTTGCAGCCTCTCTCTGCTGGTGCAAAGGGCCAGAGTCTGCACACTGGTGGTAGCACCACCAGCACACAGACTGGCCGTTGATGTGGTAGCAGAGGTGGGATGACGTGGATCTTGGCAGTAGTGGTGTCTGTTGGATCTGGAGCACCGGTCTCAGGCTTGACACTCCGGCTGCAGATCTATGCCAGCAAAAGAACTGGCCTAGATCTAAGTAGGACCAAAGAGGCCAAGGCAGCAGTAGAAGAGGTATTACCTTTTCAGTCTGGCCTGGTTCCCTACTGGCACATAGGGTACACTGCATCCTGTGGGCCAACAGAGGATAGGATTGGGCCATTAACATATGCAGCTTTTAAAACATTTTAAACATATTATGATAGTGAAATACCTAGTTTAGAAAGCTAGCAATTGTGATATTTAATTCCTGATGCAGCTATAATAATCTGGATCCCTCCCTATCAGCTGCCCTAGTTTACTTTGGTTATTCTTTTTGATGTCTTTGAAACATGTGCACTGAATCTATTTCCTGTCAGTGTGTTGGATAAGATTTCTTTTGAGAAATTTGTGGCGTACAGTCGGTTCTTGTTATCCCCTAGGGTTAGGTTCCTGGAAACTCTAGTTCATGCGTCTTCAGACCATGGTCCGTGGGTCAGATCCAGCCCTTGGGGACCCTGGATTTGGCCTGTGGAGACCCATGACTCCTGGCTTGCTGGCAGACTGAGGCCTAACTCAGGGCTGACCCCATACCCCTCCAAATGTGATCGGAGCGGTGCCCTTTTTGCATCTGGAGGGTGTTCTGATTGCTGGGGTGGTTGTGTGCAGCCTCTGTTTCCCTCAGAACATGCCTGGAAAGCAGAAAATTGGCACTTTTGGTTTTCACCCGATGTGCAGATTTTTGCCCTTCTGAAGGCGTTCTAAGGGCCAGGCAGGCAGTGAGGGACCTCCCCAGCATTCAGGAGGCCCTCTAATGACTCTGGAAGGCCGAAAATCTGCACTGCTGTGTTTCGGCTGAAGTGCCGATCATCAGTATGCTGGAGGTGTTCTGAGGGCTGGGGAGCTGCATGGAGCAGGGTCGCAGTTGGCAGCGAGGCAGGGCATATGTTTACACTTTCCGGCCCTCAACACCCTGTTTGATAAGCAATGTGGCTCTCATGCTGAAAAGTTTTAATCCCCCTGCTCTGGTGGATAGCAAATTCACAGATAATGAACCATTTATCCTATGCCGTCAATGGGGTTAGGTGCAAGAAGTACCCTAGGGAGGAAGGGGTACCTTACCTGCCACCAGAATATTCCAGTACAGACCCTCAGGAAGCCAGCCGAGTGCAGCAGGAAGTGATAAAAGGTCTATGAATACCTCAGAGACTTTCCAGAGGCGGCAGGGACCTTCAGAATGGCACCCGAGACCAGCTCAGATCCTTTTGAAATGTCTATTGCTATTCGCAGTTGCTGTTCTGGTCCCTGCAGCCTCTAGAAAGTTTCTGCGTAGCAGCTTATGAATAGAAAGGTAGGTAGCAATTCTGTTCCTCATGGATAAGCGCATTTGCAGTTAGCAAATTAACGTATAGAGAACTGACTGTTCACCATTTTGCAATTCTAAAACTGTAAGCTGCTTCTCCCTTTTGTGTTACCATTTTTCCCCAGAATTTTTTCCCCCCAGAATTTGAGATGAATACTGTCAACAATTTCTTTTACTGGATAAGCAAGCAAATGGATAGTTCAGTACAAAGGACTTGTAGCTCATGAAATGTAGGCTGCTAATCGCAGCATATTGATTGGGATTTCAATCCTGAGCCAGTCTTATAAGACGTATTGTCAATTGTGAGAATCATGTTGTGAATAGAAAACTGTGTCAAATGAATCTGGCATTATGAAAAATTCAACAGCTCTTCCAAAAATACTATCTGTGTTTCCTGCAATGTTGAAAATGTTATCTTTGCTTCTTTCTCCTTGAAGTGCCAAAATCAGTGCTGTTGCAACATAGCTCTGATGCAGTAAAAAAAAAATAGAGAAATTGTGCGATTCATTTTTCAAGATAATTATAAACAGTATTCTTATGTATGATGATCTCTTGGCTAATTGCTTTTTTCCAATCTTATGCAAACTCAATGAGCAGTATCCTTCGACTTTGTCCTGTAGTGGTCTGAAAATAAAGAATTCCTGATGACAAACTCCATCTCTGTTAATGACTTTTAATATATTTGAGCATACTATATAACTTATAGGCTTTTGCCAAATATGTGTCTTACTCCCCTGTCTCCAGTATTTAAGTGGGAATATGACTGTTACCTACATATTTGCTTAGCTTAATGAGGAAGTATCAATTGAATTGAAGGTGGGGAGAGTGAGATTTTTCTGCCCTGGAGTTCTAGAAACTGGAATAATGTGTTCTCCATTTTAGTGTAATTTAAATTCTGGCTTGGGTAATGTGACTTTTATTGTAACCCATTCAAAGGCCTTGGCATCAGAAATTCAAATAAATTCAATTAAGTGTGGTGGTGACTTGACTACTGCTAAGTGTTTCCTCTTAAAATAACTCCAACATTTTCATTTTCATTGATCTTTCTCTAGGTATTTTTCATTTATTCCTCTTTGTGTTTGCTTTCCAGAATCACCAAAGTCAATTGGAAATTTTTGATGAGAATGTTGCCCACATAAGCACTTGGCTGTACCAAGCTGAAGCCCTGTTGGACGAGATTGAGAAAAAACCAGCCAGCAAAAAAGAGGAAACTGTGAAGGTGGCAAGCCTAATCTTTTACAGACATAGTTTATACAGTAATAGCATATTTTAGATCCAAATGACTGTCTGCCAAATTTCTGATTGACCTCTCCCATGCCACACTCCTCCTCCATTTGCTCCGGCTGTCTGTTAAGCACGAAGCTTATGTTGCTTTTTCTTCCTTTCTCAGCGTCTTACATCAGAATTGGATGATGTTAGCCTTAGAGTGGATAATGTGCGTGACCAGGCTATTATCCTGATGAATGGCCGTGGAGTATCATGCCGTGAACTTGTAGAACCCAAGTTGGCTGAGTTGAACAGGAACTTCGAGAAGGTATCGCAGCATATCAGAGCTGCTAAGGTGAGGCTGTGAAAGAGCTGCAAAAACAGGAATATTCCTTCATAATCCCAAAACAACCATTCCTTCCCATACTAATTAATTAGGGTTTTTATTCCCCTCGTTTCTCTCAAATAAATGGAGTGCTCAAGGCAGTGTAAAAAATGCCAAAATAGGAATGAATAATGTGAAGTAATCATAACAGTAATAAATAATAAAACAAAATAAAACCACAAAACCTCAAAACAACAAATGAAGAAGGGAAGGCCAAGCAGAAAAGGAAAGTATTCAGCTTTTGCCAAAAGGCTAACAAGAAGAGTGCAAATCTCAGTCCGCTGGCAGGATGATACATAATAAATGTTCCACTACAGAGAAGACCCTTCTCCTTGTTGCTGTTAAGCTGGCCTCCACCAAAGGCAGTACCTGCAATAGGTTCCCTCTGCTGACCTTAGGGGACAGATTGGTTTATATGGGGAAAAAGCAGTTTTTTCTCACAGATTTTGGTCCTGAAATGTATATAAAGTTCAAAACCAGCACCTTAAATTGGGCATAGAAACAAGAGGCTATGATCCACCTAATCCCTACAAGGAAGTGATCTGTCCATGCCATAGGAGAAATCTTAAGTTCCACATCCAGATCACCACCCGCTTGCCCTGCAATATACACCAGGTCTGGTGTGTGTCCCTTTGCATGTTTTGGGGCAGAAATCACCTGAGACAGCCCCTTGGTTGTCTTGGCATCCATTAAATCCTGAGCTGTGGCTAAGCCTGGGAGCCTGGTCTGGATTTTGGGAGTCGGGGGGGGGGCATTCCAGCACCACCGCTTGATCTATCAATCAAGAAGATTGCCCTGATCAGCTCAGGAAGTGAAGTAAAGATGGGAAGTTTAGCCATAGAATCTCAACTTGTTTCACCCATTTAGCATCACACAAAGACACTCAGACCTGGCAAAGGAGCTAGAATCACCCGGGATGTCAAACATAAGGCCTCCTGGGCCTGATGTTGCCCGCAGAAACTTTTTATCTGGTCCTTGGGCTCTCCTAGCGCACCATCAGCTGCTGAGCAGTACTTGAGGTGTCACTGCTGAAAGAGCACCCTGCATGATAATTGATCAAGATTTCCATATTTTGTCACTTATAGCTAATGAGTTGCTGTGAGGGAAAAATGCTTATTTCTGATCATGACCTGATTAATGACATCACTTCCTGCCCTTTGCAGGCATCATTAATATCATTCTGGCCGTATAAAATTAATTTGTCACCCCTGCAATAGATTGTAGCAACCCCATGGCTGCTATAATACCCAGAAATCTGGTAGACAAAGCTGAGAGAAACCTCTCAGCTTATCAAATGAGGTCTAGTAATACACGTCAGGTCAGAACCCTTGTCCCAAATTAAGTCCTGAATTTGGCTGGTTTTATTGTTAACTGACCTGGCATTTAAAAGTAGCAGCTGAAGCCTGGAGGAATTATTACTAGGAGCAATTAACTATTACCCGAGTTAAGAGGGACTGGAGGCAGGACTGGAAAGGACAAGATGCCTATGACTAATCCTTCCCCTGGAATAGCCAACCCAACTTTTACTACCATCTCTCTCTCAACCCATCACCCTCTCATTGAGCACCAACACTTTCTTCCCACCGTTCTTGCATGAGGCCAAACCCACCAACCAGATAACTTGACTTAAAGAAAAAAGGGGGAGCTCCCTCCAACACATGCACATAGAGCCAGATCCACACAGCAAAACAGGTACACAGAAAAAACCCTCACCACTCACAGTCACCAGAAGGAGCAAGAAAGGCAGTCAAAAAGTCCTGCCATCCCCTCTCAGGAAGGCAGCACTTGCCCCATAGGCTGGACTGGGACGAAATACCCTGCCCTGGAAGATGGCACACCAGAGAGGAGAGTCTGACCAGGCAGAGGTTGCTTGCTGTTCCACTTCTTTCTCCAACAAAAAGTGAGAGCCCTTTGCTGATGTTCAGGAGCTGATGGAGTCACGCCCTATGTACAAGAGTTTTCTTACAAGTGAAAAATTGCTACTTGGTTACATTTAGAGTTTAGTCAGGCACAAACGTTCAATTGGGTAAGATACATGTGTTGTAGTGAAGTTGCCGCCTAATAAATGTTTTATTGATTGCTAGTCTAGTTACGATCTTTGAAGGCAGCCGGTTTTGATGTTGGCTAAGAGGAAGATTGAATTTATGAAGCTGCCTTATATTGAGACAGAGGCCTGTGATCCATCAGGCTCAGTATTGTCTGCACCAACTGGAAGTATCTCTCCTGGGTTTTAGTTGGGGGTCTTTTTTCCCATCCCTATCTGGAGATGTCAGAGATTAAATCTGAATAATTCCACATGCAAAGAATGTGCTCTATGCCTGTAGGAATGCAAATTGCTCTCCCTTGATGCACACACACACACACACACACACACACACACACACACACTCTCACTCTCACTCTCACTCTCACTCTCACTCACTCCACTGTCTGCGCAAATGTGTTTGTATATTTGCAACTATTTATGGTATTTTTAGCTTTCTTTTCCTGCTCAAAGCAGTTGATAAAACACACAAAATCAGTATAAAATTAAGAAAAAACAATAATTTTAAAAACTACTGAAACAAAACAACCCCAAATAAATAGCATTGTCCAAAACCAACTACAATTAAGCCAACAAAACAATTCCTTTAAATGCAAGCCTTACTTATGCAGTTACATAGCATTCTTGTAAGTGAAAATGGGTTCACTAATTAGTATTTGTACTTTGTGTTTACATTTGTCCACCATGTCACAGATGCTTTTCAGTCAGGAGACTCATAAAGTCAAGTCGGAACCTCATGGGATTGAAGTGGATTCTGTTGACCTTGATAACTTTGAGTGTGAGTTACAGGACATGTTGACGATTGTGGAGAAACACATGGAATCCAGTGAAGAAGATGACAAGGTTTGGGAGATGGTTCATTGAATGCTTCTCTCTGTTTATAATACGTCTAGACCAGCCTGTACTTGTCAGTCCCATTTCTTTGGCAGCGGCTATGCATCAGCCTCATTTTAGATCTTTATAATGTAGGCCACTAGAACAGTTTGCAGAGTAGAGTGCTACTGACTATCTTCAGTTTATCCCATGCTTTTACAATTTTTCTTCTTAACACTTTTAAATCAATCAATCACTAGTATTTATATACCGCTTTTCAACACAAAGTTCACAAAGCGGTTTACAGGCAAATAATAACATTAAAGTTAAATGGCTCCCTGTCCCAAAAGGGCACACAATCTAGAAGAATGGAGAACACCACCAGCAACAGCCACGAGAAAGACAGTGTGCTGGGGTGAAGAGGTAAAGACACTGTGCTGGGGTAAATAAAAACTATCTAAATAAAAATTAAGGATAGTATCCCAAAGAGGACTTCTATTGCTGTGAGCTCTCTCTTAGACTAGTAAAAGTCCATAGTGGGCTATAGTGGAAGAAAAGTCCATAGTGGGCTATAGGCCATGATGGGTTGTGCAACCTCCTTACATTAGTAGTAGGCTACTTCAGAGTACCGGGTGCAAGGGAGTGGCAACAAGATGCAAGCATCTTGTATCCCGTGCCTCCCTGGGGCACCTGGTGGGCCACGGTGAGATACAGGAAGCTGGACTAGATGGGCCTTTGGCCTGATCCAGTAGGGCTCTTCTTATGTTCTTATATTCTTAAAAGGAATATTCTGCTTGTGCAATGGTCCTTCAAAGATCCCATGTATAACTAGAATGCCGCTTCTGTTCCTGAAGGCACTTCCAGTAGTGGAAATGCTAGTTGGGATGCTTCCCCAAAAACTTTCAGGATCTTAATATCTTAGGAATTGTTCCTATGAGACTTTTTGTGCATTCCAAAGTCAAAGATGTACACATGGTACGTCCAATCATGCCTGCACGTGTGATCTTCAGTCATCCTTAAAATCAGTCGTCCTTAAAATGGCAGTTGGGGATAATGTGTACAGGCCCAGGTCATCCTGTAAAGTCCGTGTGTTTAGCTTATTAACACTCTGTGTGGCTAAACAAATCATATCAATTTCTCATGAAAAAATGCATATCCACCCATTCTTCATACATGATGTCGTATGCATGTTTTGCAAGGCATTATCTCCTTGAGAAGTAGGAAAGATCTCTTACTTTAAAACAACTCTAAATGTTTAGTGAGCTTATAATTATATTCTTTTAGTTGGATGAAGAAAGGGCCCAAATCGAGGAGGTTCTGCAAAGAGGCGAGCAGATATTACAGCAGCCTATGGATGATAGCAGGCGTGAGAAAATTCGTTTGCACCTTCTGCTTCTACAGACAAAGCAGAGCACTGCCAAGGTCAGTTAAGCTGTTGTTTCTCCCAATCAAAATATGATGGAATTTTTGAAGCACCTCCCCCCCTTCCCCAGTATAGCTCATCCCAATCTGGAATTAAAAAAGGTAATCTAACTTCAGGCAGCATAATCTTGAAATTTGGGCTTGTAACCCAGTTCATAGATACCTTCAGTTGATTGATTAATTGATGAAACATCAGTTTGTTGCTAAACATTGCAACCCTACTGGAAACATTTTCATATTTGCTTTGGGTCCACTGCTTTGGGTCCTTTCAGTGAAAAAGGCAGGATAAAAACACTGCAAATAAATATTAAATAAATATTTGTATCTGCCCACAATTTTCATTACAAAAGGCTTAGGTTTTTTAGCAATCGGACCTCCAGTGGAGATTAAAAAAATGTGCATTCAGCTGCATGCTTCATTGAGGAAGCTAGATGAGAAATTATGGTCAGCTTGGCCCCAATCTTACTAGCCTCTGACAGCATGACAGTGTTTCATTATCGTATAAATATCTCAGTGTTGTGCCAGGTGTGCTGCTAGCAGCCATTTTTGAGCCGCTGTTGCAAAGCAGTGGCAGCATCAGCAGCCCATTGCAGCAGCCAATGATCTGCTCTGGTGCAGGTAAGTGGATATGAGGGCCTGTTTGTGGGCTGGGAGGAGATGTAACAGGGTGTGTTGGGGATGGGCTGTGGTGATTCCAGCAGCAGTCACACAAGATCTTCTCTTTTCAAAACCTTCTTGCCCCTTTTCTCTCCTCAGACTTATGCCCCCAAAATGGCTGGCTTTTGTACAAGGAGATACATAGGTGATCTGTGGGCTTATGCTGGAGTATGTAAAAAGTGTTTTGCCATTTACCTTGAGATCAACCCTTCCACCCTAGGTAGCATGCGGTGGGGGATAGAATGGGACAGTTTGACCTGTAGTTTATATGATTTTTAGTTATGAACTCTTCAGTTCTCTATTTCCATGTCTTTCCCAGTGAAGGGGAAGGCCCCCTAGCTTTTTATTTCAGAGGAGCTGTTTTGTAAACTCTTAGAAACTGCATGAAGTTTTCCAGATGCAGATAAAAATGAAGACAGAACTGGGGCTGTGTTCGCACCTGATACTAATGACTAGCAATGATCTTGCCTTCTTTTCTATTTCTTATAGATTCCTTCAGAGTGTATGCTTACAAGTGTATTAGTAGAAAATGCTATGGCTGGGGAATAGGCAAATAGAGATATAGGTGGCATACCGCTGTTTGTTTTCTAAATGGAATTGGTTGACAGCCATCATGCTAAGCAGCATCTACCTCATCAGCCTCATAAACGGGCTTCTTCATGATGAAGTAACTTCATCATGTACTCGCTTTTTTGATGCTAAATATGTCCTATTGAAACACATGCAATTTTTTTTCACTTTATGTTTTTAACTACTTACACTTATGCAATCTCAATTTGTTTGCTCATAGGAATTCAGGTCTTTGCAAAAGAGACATGTGGAAGTTCTGCCTTTGTTCTCTTCATATAAAATGGAGCAAGACGGTCACTTACATTGGCTCAGTGAACCAGATGGTCACCTGTCAGAGCTACAAGGAGCAGAACTACAGGTAGATCCTCCCCTATTTTGAAAAAAAAAAATCATACAGTCTTACAAACATCATTGCTGAGTCAAACAGACCATCTAGCCCAGTATCTTGTTCCTCTCAGTTACTGGTACTTCTGTATGTCATTTATTTCTATCATGCTTAAAAATTAAGAACGGAGCAAAATCGTGTTTTTGTGTATATGCAATACTGTTTTGGGTAAAGCCCATGTTGCATCTTGTAGCAATCTCATGCTTTAGATAGCACTCCTGGAATGAGCATTCCAACATCAGTAGGTGTCACAGTGCAGAGCATTCCATCATTTGGAGGCAGTGGCATCTGCCGAATCCAAACCCCGTTCCTGGACTCAGTCTGCCTTCATGGATTCATGTGGTCTTGCGCCAGTGATGTTGTTGGAGCAGGCCTGAGTTGACCCAGCAGAGGGTTATGCTGGGGCAAGGGAATAAATGTTCCCTTTCTAAGGGTGAGGCCTACCTGCGGGATGTAATGAACTCCACTTTGATGCCTCATGGGAAGTTACAGTGGATTGGGTTGAGAGCACCCTATGTTTGCTGAACTCAGCTACAAGGAGTTTCTATTTTCTTAAAACTGGCTGCACTAGCCCTTTTTTAATTGTTTTTAAATTGTTTGTGTTTTTAATCTTGATTGCTTATTGTTTAATACTGTTTTTAACTGTTTTTAATGTTAATTGTTATATTTTATTTTTATCTTTTTTAATATTGTAAGCCGCCTTGGACATCTACCCTGGCAGAGGAAAGGCGGGGTAAAAATTTCTTAAATAAATAAAAAATAAATAAATAAATAAATTACCATATTCAATTTGGAGTGTGTCAGTAAGAAGGGGTTCTTGACTTTCACAGTACAGTACAAAGGTGGATTTTTAAATACATGTAGTCAAATGTAGGTTCAAGTTGTTGTATATTTACTTCGTTTATTACAGATATTAAAATTCCATTTTATACAAGTGCTTGAAATTTTGAGACGAGATTGGTTTTTTTTAGCCTTTTTGTTTCCCCGTTTTTATCAAGCTTACTGTGAGCCAACCTTTCAACTTTTCTGTGTATATATAGAAAGTTCTCAGCAGAACATATCTGGAGGAAAGAGGACATGCTCTGCCAGCTCACTAAGAAATTGAGCCCTGGGCAGACCTGACGAGGCAATATTATTTCTTCCATTATTATTTGGGATGCTTGATAGCCGAGCCAAATATTTTGTCAAAATTCCTCTGTAATTGTGATCTAGAAGTTTCTACCTGCCTGGAAACAAGTAATATCAAGTTCAATAAACTGCAGGTTTCAATTATTCATACAGACAATACTTTTCACTTTGTTTAGAAAGTGTGTTCACTTCGTCAGTTTTTTCTTAGAGGTGAGAATCTTGTGCACATTTTGAGAAAGTCCTAGTGAACACAATGGGGTTCATGTAAGCTTGCTTAGGATTGTACTGTTACAGACTCAGGGTGCAATTCTGAACATACTTACCTAGGAGTGAACATAATGGGACTAAATTAGGCAGATTGTCAAGTATTTGTGAACGTTTGGTTATGGAGCTTTATAATTAAATGAATTAATGCCATTGATTCCTCTCTAACTTTTAAAAACCTTGAACATATTGAAAGAGGAGAACATAGAGTGAGTGTATCCGGGAGCAGCGTGACAACCTCCCACCACCACCGATGCCTGTGCTGTTACCCCCTCCCCAGCACATGCATGGCTGTCGTCTCAGAAAATGGCTCTGGAGCCGTTTGGAGAGGAGGATGGGCGGCGGGGGTGGGTGGGAATTCTGTGGCATTTGCCACACTCCTGAGGTAAGCTCTCTCTCTCTCTCACTCACTCACACACACACACACACACACACACACACACACACACACACGATGGTGGAAAACCTCCACTCTGCCATGGGGGTAAATGTATTCCCCCCCCCCGGCTCTGGGTTAGATACTTGACTCATGTATCACATTGAATGTCTCAAGTCATTTCAACTCAGTGCCCTGTTTTATCAGAAGATATGTTTCCCCACCCCCTACTTCGAGGAAATTTAGGTTGGAAAAACATTACAGAAGGGAAAGATGGGTTAACTATACGTATCTCAATATCATTATAGCAATGTAACTGGAAGCCCGTGCATCTGCATTTTTTAACCTTGGTTTTGTCCAGTTCACATACACTCCAGTTGTTTTAAGGTGTTACCATCTGTGAGTAGAGGACCATAGGTTGCAGAAGGTAGGCTGGTTCACACTTGTCAGTGAGATCCATAGGAGTCTGCGTTGCTGCTTGCTTAGCTCATACTCTCGTAGAAACACTATTGGAATCAGTTCCAGTTTCTTGTAGGGTTTGTGCGTGGTTTCAATGAATTTCACTGTTTTCCAAATGGATAGTGCCACTTATATCAGTTTCACATTTCAGTAATTGTTTATACATGGTGCTCTCATATGTGCCTCGCCACGAATGTATTCTTACTTCCTTACTAAATGTGGTGAAGGTAGGAAATTCAGGGAAGGCAAGCATCTGGAATAGGTTGAATTAGGTGTGTCCCATAAAGACTATTTCTGGAGCAACAGAAGAGCAAAAATTGGTCTCCAAACGGCGATTATTAACAGTTAATATTTTACAAGTAGTAATTGCACAGATTGGGCCAACGCACATTGGGCTGCACCCGAGTAAAACCCCTAATCAAAAATGACTTCTGTGTTCAAATAGTCAGATATGGGGCGGGGGGGGGGGCAGCATAATCCTAACTTTCCTTTGCTATACGCTGTGTACATTTTGAGTGTTCACCTACTGCTTGAATCAGATGTGGAGAGATAGACATGCAAATATGAAACTGCCTTAGTGTTAAGACTCTTAAGCTGAGTATCCTAGATGGAACTTTTATTTCTGAAATATTTTTTATACTAATTGACACAACTTTATCTTCTGATTTTAATGCATTTTATGTGTCGAATCTGGGAAATCACAGCTGTCACCTCTTCTTTTGAATTGAGCCTTGACAAAAGGCATCTGAGGTTTGAGATTTTAACTGATTACTGGCAAGCTATAGGTGGCAACCAACAATCAATAACACTGCAACTTTAATATTTTCCTGCTGGGGACCTTGATGATGACCTTCACTCTGTACTAGGCTCTGATGCTGCTGCAGTCCTGTGTACAGTGATTCAGAAAATGAATCAGTCAAGTTTTCATGCCTGGTTTTGACTGACTTTATGTTTTAGAGATGGGCCAATTGGGTATATTAGCTAGCTCATTAGTTCTGTTGTAAGGTGAGCCTGGTAATCAAAGTGCACCCTCCTGAGAGGAAGGACAGGATATAAATGAATACGTTACCTTTGGCAGTCAGATAAAGGTTCATCTCATCCAGAATTATGTTTTCCATAGCAGTTACCCAGATACTTCTTGAAAGTTGACAAGCAGGACATGAATGTGATAATGTTCAGTATCTCCAACAACTGGTACCCAGAAGAACATTGCCTAAGAATATAAAGATTTCATTCAACCATCATGGCTAATATTCATTAGTACATTCTAACCTCCATTAATTTGTCTAACATTTTTAAAGAACAATTTAAACTAGTGGCTGTCACAACTTTGGATCATGTGTTGTGTGAAAAGTGCTTTGTTTTATTTCTTATGACTGTTGCTAATTAGAAATCAAGCCTACTATAATATCCTGAAAAGACCTTTGCAAAATTGTATACATAGGACTTGGTAGACCTGCAAAGCAGAAAATGTCAGAAGTGACCATGGAACCTCTATTAGTCATGGATTATCAAAATTAATACACACTGCAAGAGCCTTTCAGAAATCTGGACTTCCTGCAAGGGGCAGGAAGAGATCTAATGGAGATCTAACTTAAGAGTGAGTGAGTGAGAGAGAATTGGTCATTGATTATTGTAATCATGTTGTATGAATGGATTTTTATTGACTTAAACTGAACTTAGGAAATCTAGTGGAAAGGCGGGTGATTTAATTATGAACATACCAACTCTGGGTAAAATCAACATGATTTCTTTTGATGGTACTTAGATTTTAATGTTTTTATGTTCTATATTTTTATATTTCATTTTTTAAATGGACTGTATGCATTTTTCTTTTCAGCTATTGGGTTGTCAGTTTAGGAACATCAAAAATGAGGTCACCACCCACAATCTATATCATACACTGAGCTTTAATAATAGGACATTATGAAAATACAAATAAACGAAGAGCTTTTTGTGTTTGAATGAGATTTAATGTAAATGATCCAGTTAAAAATTACTCTCTCTCTCTCTCTCTCTCTCTCTCTCTCTCTCTAGGGAGTTCCAAGGAGGATTCAGGGCTCTCTTTCATCTACAAACAGGGTATCTCCATTTCCTGCAGAGTATCTGGTTGACATTAACAAAATTTTGCTGGCTATAGCTGATGCCGAACTTTTGCTGAATGCTCCAGAGCTTCATTCTGGTATCTATGAGAATTTTTCTACTCAGGAAGATTCATTAAAGGTACTGGAAATTAAAATGTTGTAAGAGTAGAAATGTATATTAAAAATGATGGTTATTGGTTACAAAAGTTGTAACTTTTGTATAGCAGAAGTACAGTATATTGAAGGTACTTCATCATTTCAAAATTGGTCAAAAAGGCTCTTTTGTATGCATGATATCAGCTGCTGATGTAGGAAGCCATGGGATCAGATACTGCTTCACAACTACAATATTTCCTGGTCTTAGGAGAAGGTACCGGTCATATTGGAAAGAGTGCCTCATTAGGTCTGATCTTTACATGTAATGAGGTCAAGAGCGAGTGACCCTAAACCAGGAAATATTGTGGTTATTAAGCAGTATCTGGTTCTGGAAACTATGTTGGGGAGATAAAATACACAAGATGAAGTGTGAGTGAGATATTCTCCATTAGTTCTCTGCGTGAAAAGGTTTGGTGGAGGTGGGGTAACAATTTTACTGTTATAAAATTTTAATTTTGATGAAATTAGAAAAGGAGAGAAATGCGTAAAATACATTCAATTTAATAAAAAGGTAAAGGTTTCCCCAGGACCGAATCGTCTAGTCATGACCAACTGTAGGGGCGGTGCTCATCTCCGGTTCTAAGCCGAAGAGCTGGCATTTGTCCAAGGACAAGCTTCTGTGGTCATGTGGCCAACATGACTATACGCCGTAGCGCACGGAACACTGTTACCTTCCCACCGAAGTGGTTCCTATTTATCTACTTACATTTTTACATGTTTTCGAACTGCTAGGTTGGCAGGAGATTCAATTTAATACTGGAACAATATTTTCCTATGAAATCAATTATAATTATTTTCTTATAAGAAACAAAGGCGTTATGAAACCCAGATTCACCCGGAAAGCATGTTGGACAGAATTACATTACGTTACAGCAGGAAACCTGTATTAAAAGTTGTACATTTATGTGGCGACTCCCCACACCCCCATCTTAACAGGAAGCTTCCATTTTTCCAGTTGGCACTCATTCTTGAGAGGATGCTAATGCTACTTTGTGCTATGTGGCTGAGCAGTTCAATGGTATTTTTGTTTTATTGTACTTACAGAATGTAAAAGACATGTTGGACAAACTAGAGGATCAGATTGCAGTTATTCATGAAAAGCAACCTGATATTATTCTAGAAGCATCTGGACCTGAGGCTATTCAAATAGGAGATTCTTTAACCCAACTGAATGCAGAATGGGATAGAATAAACAGGATGTACAATGATCGCAAAGGGTAAGAAAATAAACTCGTTGTCATTTGTGGGTTTTTTAATGTTGATTTGCATCACGATCAGATGCAGAACTTGTCTGCATCAGAATATACATGCATATGTTTTGGTCCACTTCCTCTGCATTTTTGGGTGAAAACACACAAAAGCTTTATTAGTAGTCATCTTAATGTAGGTGAACAGATGTCCAGTGCATTTTTTGGAAGCGCCTAGTGTATTTGGACAGATAATTTGCAACCTGACTGCTGGAAGTCGTAAAAGGAGGAGTATCCCACAAGCTGAAAAGGCTTGAACATAACCTATGATCGACTTTCTCCCATCATCGTGTATGATAGTATGAGTTAACAATCCCTTGAAACCTTGCAGAGTGTGTCTCAGTTTGATTTCCCCATCTATGCCAGAGTTACCTCCTTTTGCAGAAGTGTCACAGGGCTGGTCCATTTTCCCTGTCAAACAAGCAGCAGACTGAAACCCCATCAACTCCCTTCTCTGAGAGGTGCATGCTATTGCCGCATTAAAAGTCCTGATACTCTTGCATGATGATTTTTTCATGGTGGCCAATGGAACTGAACAACAGTTCTCATAAACTGTCCCAAGCACACTATTCTTAATTTGTATCTGCGTTTTCTGGAAAACACCTCTAAGGTTTTATGGGCCTCAGCTTTCAGCTCCACCCCCCCCCCAGTGACAAGTTTTGCTTGAAACTGCACTAGTGGATCTAAAGTGGCCCTGTGTAACAGCCACATAATCTCTATACGTAGCGAGCATTAAAACAAATGTTTGCTTGCCTCGAGTGCGTTTGTGTACATGACTGACTAAACTTAAAGCTACATGATCCTTTTAAAAACTTCAGTGATCTCATAAATTTAACTACTACCATTCTTTGGTTTAAAAAGAGAAATGAAACATTCATGGTTAGTTGGTGTTGTGCAGCAAGATTAACTTTCTGACAGATTCATTGAAGAGTGTGACCTTTATTGAATCTTACATTTTAAAAGTTTTTAACTGGAAATCGTTTAGTTTCTCTATTTGAAATCAAGATGTGTAATCTGAGTACAGCTTTGCACAATTCTATCCTAATGTGAATATATATGGAAGAAAGCTCACAGTCAAAAATTTCCTTTGCCACCTCTTTGGCACAGTATCCCTTTGTGCCTGATGAAAATTCTGGGTGGGTGGGGAATCCCTTGGAAGTATAGGGGGCACCCAAGTTAAGGTGATAAGAGGAGATCACCCCTCCTGTTAGGGGTGTTTTAAACATTTAAAACAGGACATCATTTTTACATATAAAGCAAATATCAAAGCAAATAAAGCTCTCTTTTCCAGAATTTGTTTAAAACACCATGTTCTGGGTCATTTAAATTACAATCATATTTAAATTTCGTGTTGGAATTCATTGTGATCATTTTGTACAGGTATTGTACTGGTACTTTTTAGTGTAGTGGTTCCCAAACTGAGCCATGGCCCCCTGGGGAGCTGCAGAATCCTCATGAAAAGCCAACAGACCTATACAGTTTATAGGATTGTATAGGGGAGCTGTGGCCAAAGGCCCAGTAGGTCGAGAGAGTCACCAGCTGAAAAAGTTTGGGAACCCTTGTTTTAGTGTGATACTGTTTAATTGTCAGCATTAAACTATTGAGAGTTGCTCTCAATATTTTCAACTCGCTGTTCTTCTTTTGTCAAGGGATTCCTGATTCGAGCATTAGAAAACTCAAGTTTTACAAAACAACAAATCTATCAACATGCATGTGTGATCCAGAAAGTCCCAAATGTTACTGAGAGAAACATTTTCGGTGGAAGAATTGAGGAATGTGATAGAGTATTGATAGATTATCATTATTTGCTTAGATAATTTTTGCATTTTGCTACATGTGCTAGAGTTTCATAGATATGTTCAGCAAAGACAGATATGAGATCTTCCTTCTTTCATAGTCCAGTTTCACAGGTAGTCACAAATGTAAACCAAATACAGGTGTGTTCAGCATGATTCAGCATTGACAAAGTTATTTCTGAAAAGTAACTGTCTTTCTGCAAATAGCCCATTTTGCTGAATTATCTGAAACCTGCAAAATCCTAGGTGTTGCATCTTTTGGTACTGTAATTAGTATAAAAGTCTGACATGATTTGAGATCCCTATAGTATGTTCTCCAGATGGTCTTTTCCAATTTAAGATTCATTTTCTCATATTTGTATATAGAATTCCATAGATTTTTTAAAAATGAAAATGCTATAGCTTAAACTATTTTTTACTCAAAGCCACAGAAGAGATATCATTGTAGAAGAAGTGGAAAAGTCAGCCTTTTCTGCCTGCTAAGGTTTTAATAGGCTAATCCAGGTTCAGAATGCAGTCCAGCTTTGAGATATACCTGCAAGTGCTACTCAGCACCCAACCCACCTTCCTGTTTTTGCTGATTCTGCAAGTTCTTCTGTAGTGCTATCTGTGTTCAGTGATGATGGGTTTGGGACTACTGGGGCATGGCACTGATTGACTGGCAGCTAAATTTCCTTTCTATCCCCCAAACAGTTTACTATTTCTTAAAACAAACAAGTACACAATCCATGTGTAGGGGCATTGTAAAACTGGTGAATATGGAAGAGGATGGAATGCTCCTAACCAGTCAGCCCTGTACATAGTCATATTCACTGCAAACCCCCAAAAACTGATTTTCTTGGTATTCAGTCCTGGAGGGGAATATGTTTTGAGGTATGAGATAGAAAATCTCATAGTTCATTCTGATGCCTTCATAAAAGTTAGAATGCATTTGTCTATGCTTTTATGGAATGCAGTTGGTTGCTAATGGATCTGTAAGTAAATCAGATTTGGAATAAGATTCAGGCTCTGTATAGTTTTCTTGGCTCTTTTCTGGATATGGGCAGTGTCTGACTACCAACTAAATGGCAATGGGTGGATTGAATAATTGAAGTTTTGTGGCTTTTTTTTTTTTTTTTTAAAGAGTACTCTTGTATTATTTTCCTCTTAAATTCTTTTAAGGGTAATTAATCATTTTTTCCACATTCACTTATGTGTGAAGAGTATTGTTGTATTATTAAAAGTTGAATCTAACATTCCTAATCAATCTTGATTTCTCATGCAATTAAAGCTGTGCTTTCATGTTTAGTTGTCTTAGCTAAATGGCGATGCAAGTTTGCTTCTTTTGGCCTTACTGTATTACTGTAGGTACTCAAGGATGATCTCACAGATAAGTCAAGGGCAGGGTTTGAGCCAAAAATAATGGCGTTTTCCACGACCCCCAGATAAGTCAGGTGTGTGTGTGTGTGTGTGTATGTATGTGAAAAACTTAGGAGGGTGTCTGATAATAATTTTGTCTGATTTTACCCTTCCTTGTTTCTCCCATGCTGAGAAGGCCAGGAGCCAATCACTGCAACAAGGGGAGAGTGAGGGAAAAGGTGCTTGTGAAGAGGAGCATACCTTTCCAATAATGACACAAGACAGATAGCATTGAATTGATGTGGAGAAAAAACAAATTCAAAGTGCTGGGGAAAAAAAACACCACAGGTTAAAAACACATACCACAGCTTGGCAACTTCAGAAAGCGTTGGAACGTGAAGATTTAACAGCATGCTCAGAAAAGCTAGCTACTGAGCTCCAACCAATATGAACACTGAAACACAATCAAAAGACAGCTCTCTGCAAAACTTGGAAACTCTTCAAACATAAAATATGATCTGCAAACATGTTGCAGACAGTCAACAGGCAGCTGACACCCCTGAACTGCCCTGACTGACCCTGAGATAAGACTAGGAGGCAATTTACAGCTCATTTAATTGCAAAAATTTCTCGTCTTATAGTTAGGTATCTATGGTATTTTGGCAGGTGCAAGTTCTTATACAAAGTATCCCTTGTAAAATATACTTTCCCAATCCTATTTGTTTTGCACAGTTGTTTTGATAAGTCTGTGGAAGAGTGGAGACAGTTCCATTGTGATCTCAATGATCTCTCACAGTGGTTAATGGAAGCTGAAGGATTACTGGCTGAGGCCCGCCTTCCAGATGGTAGCCTGGATTTAGAGATGACGAAGATTCATCAGCAGGTATCTCTCCGCAGTCTGTTAAAGTAGGCATTTGACAAAATGCTAGCCTGGTTTGGAGCCTTCAATTCTAGTTTAGCCACTGAAGAGACAAGAGATTGCAGGTGATATATGACTGGTTATTGTACTGAAAACATTCAATTTCTGTTAATATAAATTGCTTTAATAAGTATCGTAAAATTGTTTTTTTTGGAAATTATGGAGTTATTTTCTAGATGATCTTGATACGTTCTTTGTAAAGTACCACATACATAGTGCACTTTATTATTATAGTCGATCCTCATTATATGCATAGTTCATGCAGATTCACTTATCCATGAGAACAAAAGTGTGACTTACATCACAGCATTTGTTTGCGGTCAGACATCTCAGTTCTGAGAGGCCTCAAGTCTTCATGTTGTTCTTGGGTGTGTTTACATTTTTCCAAATGTGTACATCATTTTTTTCATGGGCCTCTATATGCACTAGCAAGTACATGCCTACCTTTCATAATATGTTGGCCTCCTGTAAGTACCAAGGGCCTGGATTATCTGTGGGTTTGATATCCATGGATTTAGTATCCACGGCTGCCAAACCACCACCACCCCCAGCTCTCTGAGCCTGACTGGAGCTTCAGAAGCTTTCTGAAGCCTGTGGCCTCTGGGGGTTTCAGAATGAAGCCTGGAGCCTGCTTTTAATGTGTCTGGATTGCTTTCTGAGGCTGCAAAAGCTGCAGATAGATGCTGTGGTGGTGTTTGGAGGTGGGCGGCATCTGCAATTTTCCTTATCTGCAGGTGTTGCTGGAACGAACCTCCACGGATAATGAGGGCCCATTATAAAAAGCAGATCACTCTTGCCCCGGTAACAGTTCTAAAAAGCAAAATGCTCTGCGGCATCCTTTTCTATAATAAAAGGATATTTGTGTACATTTTTTTCTGGTTAACGACATATGAAACATTGAGTCTAACTTTCCTGACTTCCCTCAGTTTTGTTGCGTTTTTTTTTATACCAACAGATCATAGAAACACTGTACTTAATTAGCCTAACCAAACTGGATGGAGGCTGCAAAGAACAGGCAGAATATTGATCTTGAGACAAACTAATGTAGCATTTTTCCTGCCCCCAACATACACAACGCAAAATTTGCTGACAGTATTTAAAAATTAAATAAATATACAGTACCTTAAAGGCATGTGTGTATACCCTAATAACCGTTCAAAGAATTTTTACCTTTCTTGATTGACTTCAGTAATTTGTTCTGCACCATCTGACTTTGGAAGATTGATATTCATGAATATATTAGCTTGCTCTTAACAAATGCCTAATTATTCACTTAAACACAGCGATATGGTTTTTTCCCCTCAAAAACCACTGTGTGCCCAGTCATTGTTCCAGGCTACATATCAATGTCAGGTTGGGTAAGCAACAAAACTCAGCTTGGTTTTTATATTTGCGACAGGAACTTGAAGAGGGAGTCAGCAGCCATCAGACCAGCCTTTCAGCATTGAACGGAACAGGGGACGGAATCATACAGAAACTCTCTATCACAGATGGAAGCTTCTTGAAAGATAAATTAGCAGGGTTAAATAGGCGCTGGAAAACAGTCACTGCTGAAGTCATGGAAAGGCAACAGAGGTAACTGGATCAATCCGATTTGGGGGATATTAGAACTGTTGAGAACAAGTTTCTTTGTCAGCTCCAAATGGCATTGTACCTTGTCATTAGGTTAAATCTTCCTGACTTTTATGTTAGAACATATTCGTATTGCAATTTTAAAATATCTCCTAAGACTGCTTTGAGGCAATCAATCATGATATTGCTTTTAATGTAGTGCAAGCCCGTATTTGTTACATAACTTTTTTCTGTTCGTAAAATTGGACATTAAATGTTTTAATGGTGTGTGTGTGTGTGTGTGTGTGTGTGTGTGTGTGTGTGTGTGAAAGAAATATATTAATAGTCTTTGTACACTGCTTTTAAAAGCAGTGTGGATAATTAGTTCTGAAAATAAAATGACTTCCTTGCAGAATGAAATCATTTGAAAGAAGGCCTATTTGAGATCCAGATGGATACATTTGATTGAACTGTTAATACAATTAACATGCTTTTTTTATTTAAAAAATGCTTTTTTTAAATAAAGCTCATTAGATGTAAACATCCCGTAAAAATAAATAAAGAATAGATTTAATATGATATCGTGGATGAATTTTATTAGGGACAATTATGTCCCTCTAGATTAGTTGTTTGGTTTATCACCAAAATCGTTTTTACATAATCTTTGGAAATTTATTTTATATTGTGGAAGACAAAGTGTGGTTGTCAACAATATATAGATTCTTTGAACTTCTGTGAAAGAATATGAAATTTTTAAAAAATACAGGGAGCATTTTAGTCAGTTCTTTTACATGGATTTGTGTTGCTGGATTAGATAGAATGTGTAAATGTTGCGTAAATTTCACTTGCCAAGGATGGTGTATACTTGAACTGGTTTTAATATTCTAGCATGGATTTTCTTATATTTATTAGTAAGCTGTAGTTGAAGTTCACTTTCTTTTACTTTCTTTCACTTTGTTTCAGTGTTTTTAATAGTGATGTTTGTGTCCTATATTCCACTTTGGGTTTTATACTATAGAATGAAAGGAGAGAATCAGCAATCAACAGACTTCACAAGACAACTAGAAGAATTCAGTTGCTGGGTAGAAAATGTAGAAAATGCCCTGGATGAGAAACCAACCATCAGCCATAAAGAAAATCTGCAAGAATTAATGGCAAGTTGGGTGACAGTGATTTCAATCTTTATCAGTTCATGTTGTTGCCTCCTCTTAATTTTTTTGGGAGGTGGGTGGGTAGGTTTGGGCATGTATGTTGGGTTCTGAGTGTACATAGATGCTCTTGGATTATGTCATGCTACAATTCCATATGAAATTTAAAGTGATACCATTTGATTTTTGCTTTCTGTTTTATTAAACATCGGAGATCTTTCACAGATCCTAACCTGGATTGTGTGCATGTCTGTGTGCTGGCCTCCCTGTCCATGAGTGGTCCAAACATACTTTATGGTGGCCCTTGTGCCAGCCAAACTTTGGTGGCCTAAATGTGCCAGCTCCAACTGGCCTAACTCCAGGTTAGGATTGCGCTCTGAGTCCTTGATGCAGAATGTTTAATGTACCTCTTTTGGATTTCAAAAGAAATATCCCTTTGTATATTCAAAGTATATACAGTATTGGGCTACTCTTAAGAACAGGAACAGGTAGAGTCTGAAAACTTTATAAATTGTACAAACAAAAAATGTTCACAAGTTCTGCTTTTGATAGTGATGCAGAAGAGCAAGGATTATTCTTGCGTGTCAAGTTGCCATTTTTGCAACTCCTGTAGCTTCTTGTCTGGCACCAGGTATATGCATCTTTGCAACTGTAAGGCCTAACACATGAGATTCTTAGCTGAATCCTGTGGCCAAGACCACTTTCTGTGACATTTTTGTGCACCTGTGGAATTGCTGCATAAACAAGTGCCTTCAGTATGATGATAGGCTACTGTCAGACTGAAAATGCTCACTGAACCCCTTTAGGGCTTGATTGAGGAAATGGACATACAAGGAGAAAAACTGAAATGGCTGAACAGAAATGAACCGGAGATGCTTTCAACTAAAAATGTTGGATATCAAGGAAGAGAGAACATTTCTGATAGGCTGAGGACCCTGAATATTAAGTGGAAGAAGGTATGTATTGTAATATGGAGGCCTTGCAGTTGGCAAGCATCTTAATGTCTTGCCAAGGACTCATGTTTGCTTATTCACTTTCAGGCATGTTAGTGGCAAGAGTAGTGTGCCATATCAGTGCTGAAATTATAGTTGAAGTTGTTACTCTTTCTTCAAATCTGGAGCAATAACTTCCCTCTTTTTGCAGCAGCCTGCATAAGTGTCAGAAGTAGAGCTCCTGAATATGTTTGGAATATTTTCTTCAGATTAGTTAATTAATATTGCCCCTTTTCTGCATTTCAGGGCATTTCATATATATTGTATGTTAATGTTTACAGCAATTCTGAATATTACCCTTATATTGCAAGGTGTAGTAGCTTATCACTACTGTACACTTCCAATAACCCAGCTCCTTTGGTGCCTAGTTGGTACTGGATTATTGGATATGGTGAACTATTAGGAGGATTAATGTGGTTTGATTTCCTTCCATGGTGCCGCCTTCTGGGGACACCATGCAGGGGAGACAGAGAGCCTGCTGTGCAGCTGTGGTCATGGTGTGACCCTTGGCAGCAGGCACAAGTGATTCCTTTTGCCCCTCCTGACAAATCAAGATATATGGAGCCCCAGAATGTACTTCTACCTAGGGTCTCATGCAGGCCCTCCTTCAGATACATACCTTGACAATAGTAAAGTAGCTGTTGGGACATGGCATGACATAGACACAGTAGGCTCTGTAGCTGAGACACCTCCATGTGCAAAGTGTGGGGTGCCTGGGCTGGGGTGTCTTGTGGTGATTGCTGGGCCCTGTCCTCCTGGATGTAGGATTGCTGCACTTTGACCTGATGCTGGCCTTTCTGATGTCTGACAGTTTTTTCTGTAGCTAGTAAGTTCATAGCTGAGTTGAGATTTTAACCAGGGAATTTCTGCTTCATACTGTATAATGTTACAGTGGCTGCTACTGGTCCTATACTTAGGCCTTGCATCACGCTTGCAAATATCCTCTTTCTGTCCATTTCTTGGTTGACCTGACTCCTGTTGTTGTCTACCTTGATAGCACACGTGTAAGGAAATTAGGAACCACGCAATTGACATAATATTGCTTTTTTGCACTCCATGTTTTGAGAAAATCTGAGTTCTTTGCCTCCATTTCTGTGTTCTAGTTTTTCCTCTGCATTTTGTCCTCATAGCATTCAACTTCCTTGTGGACCAAATGTACAGAACCCAAGATGCTAGAGATTTCTCCCATACCAGTGAGCACCCGATCTTTAAGGAATCAGATGCAACATGCCTCTGTGGTGTTAGGAGAGGATAAGTGAATGAGTAGCAGAGATGAGAGTATTTCTGTACTCTGTATGTTGAACTTGTTTTTGCTTTGTGCTGTTAGCAATGATATCTTTTCTGTTTTGACATTGAAAGGCTTTGCAAATTTTTGTGTGTACTTCAGGTGTTCAGAGAAGCACCCAGTAGAGTGAGAGAACTAGAGGCTTATGTTCATCAGGCTTATCCTGTCCCCCAGATGAAAACTTCTGGTAAGATCTGAACAGAAAATGTTTTTCATTGGAGATGATGATGGATAACATGGGCACATTGTTAAATCTTAGGGGTGGCATGAAGAGGCAAATGCAACATAATTGTTTCTTTGATTTCAAAGGGGAAGCACATGTAAGATGCTGTCGCAATAGAAAGGCACGATGCGAGTATTTAAGACCATATGTCTAAATCTATTGAAAGCAATGTGTTTTCTAGGGAGCCTTTTTTAAACCAAAGAAGGTATCTTTGAAGAGTTCACAATAAACTAAACCTATCACGTTATCACGCGTATGAGATATGTGCTGGTATAATATTACATATGTGTGGTTCAGAGATTCAACAGCTAATACTAATACACAGTGGCATTTTACTGCCCGCGAAATAATGTTTGAATTTCTTCCTTCTTGGAACTCACCCAGGTAGTAAACCAGGTTTGGCTGCAGCTTATAACTGTTTCCTTTAGTGCAGTGGTCTGGGAACAGGGGTAAATTACCCCAAATGGGGTAAAAATGAAATTCCTGGGGGTAATGTACGGTCGCGCTGCCGAGACACAGCTGGGCATGCATATGAATCTATATGCATGCCCGGCTGTGTCTTGGCAGCGCGACCATCCATTACCCGCAGGAATTTCATTTCATTGCACCTTGGGGTGTTCATGAGGTCGGTGGGAGGTCGGATGAGTGGCATGCACATTCCTCCCCCATTACCTCACACTCGGAGAAGGGGCCACTGGAATAGTGGAGAACCTTATTTGTGCTGGCGTATTCATTTCCTTTAGAGCAATGGTCGGGGAACCGGGGTAACGTCGACGTATCTAAATATATTTTGGGGTAAAAGGTAAAAAAGTTCCCTGACCCCTGCTTTAGTGGTAGCTTTAATGTTGTGCAGGATTTGCCTGCATGCATTTTCAGTGCTTGTGCTTACTTAGGTTTGCTGTCTCACATTTTTCTGAGCCTGCCAAGAGGAGGATGCTGTTTGAAATTTGTGCTGATAATAAATTTTCCACACAATTCTGAGCCTGGAGGGCAATAGACCAAATGATAAGTTGTTAGGAATATGAATGTGAGTGGGTATTTTAAGAATTGTGGAATTGAAGCCTAACCATTTAACGTTTTTACTCATTCGGATATAGTTGGAGGTGCATACAGAGAACATTCTTAAAATTACAAGAATTGGTGTTTTTGTTCCATGCTTTTCCAGTTGCAAATAAACTCTGGTACATACAAGTTAAAAGGCTGAGTGAATTATGTTGCATTGTTTTAGGTTACCCTGTTCTCCAAAAGATGGTGCTAGTGTCCTCTGCCTCAGAAAATGTTGCTCCAACACAGCAGACTTTGGAAATTTCTCCACCTGCTGATCTGGATAAAACTACAACAGAATTAGCTGACTGGTTGGCGTTGATTGACCAGATGCTCAAGTCCAACATAGTTACTGTGGGAAATGGTGAAGAAATCAATCGGACAATTGCACGAATGAAAGTATGTGTTCCACGAGGTGCTGCTTAATCTGAAGGGCATTTTGCCATGTCCTTGTTTTCTGTTGGATGGAAAGGAGGTTCTCTTGGAGTCGGGATGTGTGTGTGTTAGAACTGCATATGAGTGATTGAAAATTTTAAAAAGATTCTATTATAGAAGAATCTGGTTTTGAAATCAGTATTTCTGGCCATGCTATGCAGTCAAGTGGTTAAGCTTTTAATAAAATGCCTCTCAGGACCTTTATATTTAAAGCAGAAAACTGATTTTACAAGTGACTAGGTGTGTGTTTTGGGACCATCTAGGGTTAAACTGCTGAGCTGAGCTTGTTGACCAGAAGGTTGGCAGTTAGAGATGATGCAACGGAGTGAGCTCCTATTGCTTGTCCCAGCTCCTGCCAACCTAGCAGTTTGAAAGCACATAAAAATGTGAGTAGATAAATAGATACCACTTTGGTGGGAAAGTAACGGCATTCTGTGTGCTACAGCATATAGTCATGCCGGCCACATGACCACGAAAGCTTGTCCTTGGACAAATGCCGGCTCTTCAGCTTAGAAACAGAGATGAGCACCTCCCCCTGCAGTTGGTCACGACTAGACCATTCGGTTGTGGGGAGGCCTTTATCTTTTTAGGCGTGTGTTTATCTTCTCAGAGCCTTTTGCTGCACTAGTATACGATGTAAAATGGAGGTTATTAGAACAAGTTTACTGGAAAAAAACCTGGGAAAAAATCATTATCTACAAGATGACATTAGTACATTCAGCTAAAAATGATGAAATGCAATTAATGTAGGTTAATTGCTTTGCTCAATAACTGTTAATCATTGAGATCCAGTCCTAGGCAGCCTGTGACTGAGTTTAACGAGAGATGTGAATGTCTGTGTTGGCATTTAAAATTGTATTGGCAGACGTTAACGAGGAAGCGGCTACACATTTGTCAGTTTTCTTGCTTCTTGACAGTAGCAACATTAGAAATTTGAGGAAATCAGTAACTAATAGTCTTAGAATTTTTTTAAAAAAAATACATAATAATGATCAAATTAATTATCTAACATTGTAATGCAGTTTCAGTAGATTGATTTCTGAGATCCCTTCATCAGTCTGTTGGTTATACTGCTTGCCATGACTGCAGTGGAGTTCTCCCTAGCTAATTACAGAGATTTGCCTCTCAGCCACTTGCAATGTGGGGGTAGAAAAGGCTTTAAAACATGTTTATGCAAGTACTGCTATAACTTCCCACCAAAACAGAAATAGATTCTTGCTCACTAAAAGAATGATCGGATGTGTAAAGTTGCCTGAGCTGAACCCTCACCCACACTACAGAAGGACAAGCAGGTAAAATTGGGTGAGATGTCTTGATATCCTAGGAAAAGGTTATCCTATGCAGCTTCATCTGCAGACATTAGCTCTATGCAACAATATAAATGTCACTAGCTTTGTTTTCACATCTGCTGATCCTTTGCACTGTCATAAGGGAAACGCTTACAAAGGATACTGTGATGTTGTAGTGGGTAACTGAGCCTTAATTTTATGTGTAGTTCATGAGCATTGGTGCGGTGGTCTCAAATTTTATAAATATTTCTACATTTAAAGTTGCTTCCATTAAGACATTATTACCTTGATACCCTTCTAAAACAAAAAAATTTTTATCCTTGGAGTGTGTGTGTGTATAACTCATTGGTAATACATTTTAATCCTGGTTCTTTATAGATAACAAAAGAGGATTTGGAACATCGTCATCCCCAGCTGGATTCTGTTTTTACTTTGGCTCAAAATTTGAAAAACAAAACGTCTAGTTCTGACATTAGAACGGCAATCACAGAAAAATGTATGTATGTTTCTGCTAGAGAGAAATGTGGAAAGATAGGGAATAAAGTAATTTTATAATAGGTATGGAAAGAGTAGGCCAGCTAATTTGTTTGAATGGTCAATAATCACAATTGGATAGAGTTGAGGGTAGAAATTGGGGTCCACACTGAACCTGAACCTGGCAGAATCTGATGAGTCATAGATGGTGCCAGAGTTGGACTCCCAACGGTTAAAGGAAGTTTATGGGTAAAGCCTGGTGGAGCCAATAGCAAAAAGTCTTTGTTTTTGTGCTTAATGTCTTTTAAATACCTTCATTACTCCTGCAAGAATATAGATTTCCAAATTGAACCAGTAAAATATTAATTGGTTGGAATCACTGTGTGTGTGTGTGTGTGTGTGTAATATTCCAAAATATGCTTGTATACCAGTTCAAAATAGGAAAAGTATTCTCTAAAACGTATTTACTGCATATAGAAGCCCACTTTGATCTAGAATCCCTAGTATTCTGTAGTTGATTATACTCATGGTCAGCTTGTGTGAACTAGAATTCCAAATTCTCCCCCAGGCATATTTGGAATGGGTAATTTGTTAACATTCATTACATTTTTTCCCTCAAGAAATGGATAAATTTGTAGAATTCTGTAGCTTTTATACATTCTTGAATGGAAGCAATAAAAACTGCACCTCCACCCCCATGAAAGGGAAAAAAAATCAAACAAAAATATAGTTTCTGTGGAGACATTGTCCGTTGCAATTTCAAACAATTCTGACTGGGGGAAAGATGGCAAGAGGAGATGAACTACTACATTATCCTAAATGTCAGTCTTGTACCAAATACATAAAGTGGAAAAGGTTACAATTTCTATAGTTTTTTGTGTTTTGTTCAGTCGTCAAAAATGACTTGGGTTGCCTTGGAAACTGGGTTCCACTCCACCAGCAGCCCTAGAGAGTTGGTGCAGATATAACTGTAACACCCTCTCTACTGTGGTTCCAGAGGTTGAGACTAGACAGCAGGGTGACAAACTCGCCTACTTTTTCCATGAAGCCTTTGGCACTATTTCCTGGTCCCTATACGTCTGTAACTAAAGTCCAATCCTATCCAACTTTCCAGCACTGATGCCCTGAGCCAATTGGGCATGCGCTGCTTACTGTGGTGTTGTGGGCAGTCACAGAATCCTCCTCAAGGGAAGGGAATGTTTCTTCCCTTCCCTTGTAGCCTCATTGGTGCTAGAAAATTGGATAGGATTGGGCCCTTGCTCTCAGTACGCATAACTGAAATAATTGCATATGCTTCCCTTGTTTACCCCTGTTTATCCTTCCTCTCTTGCTTTCTGGTCTTGTTTTTAGTTTATAACACTGTAAGAAAATTTGAACAATTTCATATTTATCTGAATATTGTTAATTTTGATGCAAGGATTTAAAAAATGCTGCTATTTTTGGTATAGCGTCAATAGTGTAGCCACAAACACTACGTAATTGTATAATATGTGTATTACAATGTTTTAAGCAATAGGATAGGATAAAATACAAAGTTTAAGATAACAGAATGTTTTGATGATACAAAAATATTGGAATCAGTGCCCCTGTAGAAGAAACATTAAAAAAATCAATGTAAACAATGTTTGTTATATAGTATGTTCTACTAGAGCAATGACCATAAGAAGAGCCCTGCTGGATCCATCTAATCCAGCTTCCTGTATCTCACAGTGGCCCACCAGATGCCTCAAGGAGCACACAGCACCATGCGTAATGATGGTGCTTTATAAATAAACAGAAAATAGGGAAATACATAAGAACAAGTCCCATGGTTGGCTTGATGGTGATTGAACTATTTGACCAAAGATTGATAATACCAACAAAATGTTTATGTATGGTTATATATTTTACTTGTACTTTTCCAGTGGAGAAGGTGAAGAATCAGTGGGACAGCACTCAGCATGGGGTGGAAATACGTCAGCAACAGTTAAGGCGCATGCTCTCTGACAGCATGAAGTGGGATGAACAGAAGCAAGGAATGGAGAAACTAATTGGACAGTATGAGATCCACCTACATGCCCTTTTGCAATCTCCAAAAGAGAAGCTGGCCAAGCAGATTTCTGAAAACAAAGTTAGTTCAAACATGCTTTTTAATTTGACTCTTTTAGGATGTCATTTCATGAATCGATTTTAAACTCTTATTCCTTCTCTCATAACTTAGGTACATGTTCACATAATGTACAGTAAACCCTTCCAGGGTGATTGAATGGTCCTATTCATGAAAGCTTCTTACGCATTCAGATAAGGTTAATGATAAAGCAAACTTGTAACTCAACAAAAGTAGCTGAAGAGTTTTTTTGAAGTATGGAAATATCCAAGAAACTCTTGGAATGCTTTATTTTGAGAATACCAGGAAAATTTGCTTTCTTTCGCCAACAAGAAAGCACACTTCCCCAAAATTGTCAGTTGGTGGGTTGGGGAGTGTTATACTTCTTACCGATTCTTCTGTCAAATGGGCTAGGGGTATGGATGAGTTTTTCCCCAAGTTTGATGGAGCCTGGGAATGCACTTTTTGCTGAAGATTGTATATAGAACAAAGATTAATAGCAGATCCTTCCTTCTTTTCTCTTGACTTCATATTTTTAGTAGTTAACAAAATGTTTACAATATTGGATGAAGGGATAATTCTTTCATTGAAAACACTAACCATAGCATGGGAGAGTATTCCTAGATTTCAGTTTTTGTTGCTTTTGTGACATTAATATACCTTTGATGAGATATTAATTTCTCTTGCTTTGTAGATGTTAATGCAGGATCTGGATAAAGGGGATGCTAGTATGAAGTCATTCAATGACCTGTCTAATAAACTTATTCATGACTACAATGGGGATGACACAAGAAAGGTTAAGGAAACTATGGATCATTTGAATACCTCATGGATTAATCTGAGACAAAGGTATGCAAAGACATTTTGTTTTATTTATTTTTAAATCAGATATTCAGAATATGCAATAATCAAATCATAGGTTAGAGTGCCTTCTGTAATTTTGTTGAGGGTTAACTTACCATTGTAGCAAGAATACCTAATTCAAGACTTGGCTCTCTTGTCTTTGTACATGTTACCCTGGACAAAATAGGACCAGTAATAACCCTTATTAGTCCAGGATCCAGGGTTAACACACAGTTCCTTAAAGTCCCTAACATATATTCATTTATATTAATTTAATGCTATTTTATGAATTTGTATTACATGGATACAGGTCTCTGAAAACATGAACCCTTTTGTAACAGTATCCTACCTTCCTTAAAGGTTTCCCCACGACCGAATGGTATAGTCATGACCAACTGTAGGGGTTGGTGCTCATTTCTGTTTCTAAGCCTGTATATCCAGCGTTTGTCCGAAGACAAGCTTCCGTGGTCATGTGGCCGGCATGACTCTACGCCGTAGGTACCGAAGTGGTACCTATTTATCTACTTGCATTTTTAGGTGCTTTCGAACTGCTAGGTGGGCAGGAGCTGGGACAAGCAAAGGGGGATCACTCCATCGCGCAGTCTTGAACTCCCAACCTTCCGGTCAGAAAGCCCAGCAGCAGCAGTTTAACCCACTGCGCCACCATGTCCCCTATCCTTCCTTATTGTTTGTTTACCTTATTGTTTACCTTCCTTATCAGTAAACAAAAAAATTGCAGCTTGAGAAGAAGGCAAGTAGATATTGCATATTTCCTTAGTCTGTTGGCTTCTTAAGCTGGTGAAGTAGTTTCATAGATACTTAAGATTCAGCAAATGTTCTTTTTATTTTTGCTTCTGCAGCAGTACTTTGGGGGGAAGGGGGAAGAACACATTTCATTTTTAAAAATCTTAAGCTTTTAAAAATTTTGTTCACTGCCATTTCCCATCTGCTGCTACTTTGGGACCATTGTTTGCTCTTATTCCTGTTCCTCAATTCTACTCATGTCACAGGCAGTCGGGGATTGTGTGGAAAACTTGAAGATATTGTAGTGCTATATAGCCAGGTAGATTTTATAGTGTTTATAATCTTACTAACAGCCCAATCCTAAGATACCCCGGGGGCACAGCGGTAGCCAGGTGCATCCTGTAGCACCCAGGCGGCGGTGGGAGGCTCCGCGGGGGAAGGGGATGCTTGTCTCCCTTCCCTGTGGTAAGGCCTCAGGGCAGGTGGTCTACTTGCCTCTGTGTAAGGCCACTGGTTAATGGCTTACATTTGGTGCTTTACGGCACCTTATGCGACAGTTGCACAGGCGCTGCACTCATATCATCCATGCTGTGCACAATAGGATCGGGCCCCTAAATCAGCTCAACCTTTCTCTGAATTGAAAAGACAGATATCAGTGATTGAACTAAATAAAATCACTGAGGAAAAACAAAACCATTTCAGAGTGAAGACAGTGCTTCCTGAATCGGTCATATCAGTTAATGGAATGGCAACATAATGTTACATAACCAATCAGGTTTGGCTGATATCACGAAGGGCAAACGAGTCCATTGAAACAAAGCCTGGACTTCCTATATAGGTGAATATTTTAATTCCCATTTGAAGCAGTCACTGAAATATTATCAAAAGGGGATACTGTTTTATATTACATTAATGTTTCTTGGGAAAAGCACCTCACTTTCGTTCATGGTTAGATACTACAATGCCACAAACTTACAGGTTTTGTTCTGGAAGGCTTCCTTTAAATAAAAACCAGTGTCCATGCTTCATTCAGTATAACTAAAGCAAATCAAGGTTTGGTCACACTCTTCCTAGGAATGTCAGAACAAAAAGGTACGTTGTTACCACATTACATAATTGAATATCCTTAATTGCTGAACCCTTGAGAAGCGAAACTCTTACAAACATAATTTGCATCTTATATGTACTGCTTTGCCTCTTTACTGATTATCCACTCAAAAAGAGCCTTCTGCTGCTTTAGGAAAGGTTGGATGACCCTTTGAGAAACACTGTTGCTTTTTCTGTTAGTATTTCCAGGTGTAGAATCATTTTGTTTGATCATGAATAGAATAAAGTTAATGATATTCTCCATTTTGAAAATACACCTGTGGTTCAGTCACAATTTCTTCTTTGATTCAAATGCTTCTCCTTTTAGCGATTGCACTCTTCATTACCTTGAATAATTACTTTCGTCTGATATAGATCTGGAGATGTGAAGATGACTTGTTTTCATGTCTCTTTCATGACTGCATATTTCATAACTTGATTTTCACAAAAAATGGGACAAAAACCCAGAGTCTTTTCTCATCTTCAGAATTTTCTTCAGTTTGTTGATAACAGAACTCCAAATGCTAACTTCTTTTAAGTTTTGAGGACTGACCTTGGGTTTTCAGTATCAATTCTAGAATATTAGACTTGAAAGTTACACATTTTGCATATTGACCAAACACTATACACCTAAATGTACTGAGATCTCTGAACAAAATACAATTGCATTTGTTCTTAATGTAATACTTGTTGCATGGAATGAGAGTTGTAGCATTTTTAAAAATTAACATGACAGATAATAGCGTAGTATATGACTAATTTATTTTGGCATGTGAGTTTGAAGGGTAAAATCTGGCCAATAATTCTGAGGCGATTCTGCATGAAGTCATTTTTATTGGTGCTCAATGATGGGAATAGTGGCTATAAAATGATTTTAAATGAAGCTAAGCAGTGGAACAGACTTTGAAGACAATAAATGAGCAAGCAATTTGACAGGAAGCACAATGACATTTGGATAAGTAATTCCATATCCTGAGAGTGCCAAGGGAGAGGAGATTGTCATTCAGAAATCAACTTTCTACATAAATATCTCATTCTCCAAGGCAGATTACCGCACAGAAGTAGTGTTTTGTGTGCATAGTCTAGATCAGGGGTCCTCAAACTTTTTAAATAGGGGGCCAGTTCACTGTCCCTCAGACTGTTGGAGGGCCGGACTATAGTAAAAACAAAAAACTATGAACAAATTCCTATGCACGCTGCATATATCTTATTTTGAAGTGAAGAAACAAAATGGGAACAAATACAATATTTAAAATGAAGTAAAGTTAAATCAACAAACTTACCAGTATTTCAATGAGAACTATGGGCCTGCTTTTGGCTAATGAGATGGTCAGTGTCTGGTTCCATATTTGTCACTGCTAGTCGTAACAAGTGATGCAAGTGTGCATCCGTTAGTCTTGATCTGGTTGGAGATTTCAAATGTTTCATTCTAGAAAAAGTCTGTTCACAGACATAAGTGCTGCCAAAGATGGTTGCCATTTTGAGTGCATGGTTCCTGAGATGAGGATATGTCTCAGAGGGGAGAGATGCACAGAAATTATGAAGGCTGCTTGACTTGAATGCGTCTTTCAGAGAGTCACAATTCTGCAGTTCAGCCAGTTCCATTTGGTAAATTGTATCCACATTTTCAATGTCAATAGAAAATGGGTTACGGAAAAGCTGTATGTCCTGTTCATGGAGATGAAGCTCTTTAAATCTAAATTGGAACTCCTTTTGCAATTTTTCCAGTGAATCCACACATGTTTTGTTTGGGAATGCAATCAGCGGTTTTTCTGCTAACAGATTTTGAGTTGTGGGGAGATGGCAGAAGTTTTCCTCCTTCACTTGTTTGATGAGGAGGCCTAATTTTACTTCAAATGCTTTGACATGTGATTGCATATCACAGATGAGCTTCCCCTTTCCTTGAAGTTGCATATTGAAATTGTTGAGTAGCTCTGTTACATCTGTCAGAAAGGCAAGGTGCCATTTCCATTCTGCATCATTGAGCTCTGGTACTTCTTTGTTTTTTGAAAGCAGAAAAGTTGTAATCTGTGGAAGTAAGTCATAGAAACGTTTCAAAACTCTCCCTCGACTCAGCCAACGGACTTCTGTGTGATATAGAACATCTTCATACTCAACATTTAGCTCAGACAGAAATTCCTGAAATTGTCTGTGATTTAGTGCATTAGCTCTAATGAAGTTAACACAAGATACCACAATTTTCATAACAGAGTCCCACTTCAGTGATTTACTACACAGCGCTTGTTGGTGGATGAGGCAGTGTACGGCTATTGGATGAGAATGGTTATGTTTGTCCATCTCTTGGTTAATGCGAGCAATTACTCCTTTCTTAGACCCCACCATGCTAGGAGCACCATCAGTTGTCACGCTGGCTAGTTTAGCCCAGTCCAGCTCCAAACCATTCATAGTTTGGCAAACCTTTTCATAGATATCCTCTCCTGTAGTTGTTCCTTTGATGCTTTGCAGTGCAGCAAGCTCTTCTATGACTTCAAAATAATCATTCGTCCCACGAATAAAAATTAGAAGTTGTGCAGAATCACGAACATCATTGCTTTCGTCGAGTGCCAAGGAAAAATATGAAATTTTTTTTGTGGAGTTTTGCAAATGCTGATGCAGATTGTCTCCCATTTCTTCAATCCTCCGTGTAATTGTAGGTCCTGAAAGACTCACTGTACTAAATAAATCGGCCTTCTCTGGACACATCTCTTTGGCAACAGAAAGAAGGCATTCTTTAACAAATTCTCCCTCCACGAATGGTCTGCCAGTGCATGCTATTAGCTTGGCAACTTGAAAACTTGCTCGCAGTGATGAAATATTTAGCTGCTTCTGCTTCACAAAAATATTTTGCTGAGTTGTCAATGTATTTTTCAGT